>JABXWE010105068.1:0-11086 GCA_014611495.1 Limonius californicus | reverse complement strand
TTTATTAGATCAGCAGAAGTAATTTTAGACCAATTTTGGTTCCAACACAACCCGATGCCTATGTTAATAAATTATTACTTTCGTCCATGCGTAATAAATTAAGAGGCAATGCACTCGAAGTAATAACGGGTTATAACTTTAATACCTGGGCAGAATTAAAAGCAACCCTTGTTACCAATTTTGGCGACCAACGGTCAGAACTAAATTTAACTATTGATTTAGCTAAAACTAAACAAAATTCAAGAGAAGGTCCTATCGAATTTTATAATAGAATTCGAACCCTTTTGGCAACGTTCAATTCTAAAATATCACTTGGAACTGAACACAACGATATTAAAGCTTACAAATTATTAAACGCAAAAAGTCTAGCACTAAGGGCATACCTCAGTGGCTTAAATGAACCTTTTGGAACCTTATTAAGAAGCAGAAACCCCAACAGCTTGGAACAAGCAATTGGCATTGTTCGCGATGAAATAGATATAAGATATTCACAAAATTCACACCGAATTAGTAGTAGTGTTCCCAATCACAAGCAAAATTCAAGCTATAATAATCCAACGTTTTCAAATTCACAAAACTTGCATACACCTCGTTTCAATAATAT
Source organism: Limonius californicus (assembly GCA_014611495.1). Taxonomy (NCBI): domain Eukaryota; kingdom Metazoa; phylum Arthropoda; class Insecta; order Coleoptera; family Elateridae; genus Limonius; species Limonius californicus. The sequence continues at coordinate 10,482 of JABXWE010105068.1, read as the reverse complement.
TGCCCCCAGTCCTGGTACACCCTTTCAAAATCAGTTTGTACCCCGACAGAACTTTTACCCCAACAATAATTTTGTTAAAAATCAAAACCCAACTTTGAGGTTAAACCCCAATACTCCACCTTCTCGATTCCCCAACCAAAAACCTTTCGATAATAGGAACCAAAATGTATTTGCACCACAGCGTGGTTACAAAAATTATATCCCTGGTGAACCAATGCAAATAGGTTCAGCAAACAAAAGACCCCCTACAATGCAATCTATCAACCCTAATAATCAGAAAAGACTGAATTATCAAAATACCCAAAGTAATCAGCTCAATCAACAATCAAATCGAAATCCAACTTTCCACCAAGCAGGATTATTCTATCATAACTCCGAAACTGATGAAATAGACCCAGATAACTTCCCTACCAATCAAGAACCCGATTTTTCTCACGAAAACTGTGACTACGAATCATTCGACGAAATTAACAATGTAGAACAAGAAATCAATGATGAAAGCGACCCCGTAAAATTTTCACAACTAGCCTCGGAAAATTTAATCGAAACATTCAATTTAAACACACTAAAATCAAATTTACCGTATATCATTATCCCTTCAACCGGAGACAAATTATTACTCGATACAGGCAGTACAAGAACAATCATTGCACCCAAATTTGTAAACAAACATTTTCCCAATTCAATTGAAACGCAAAATTTCCAAATTATTACATCACACGGTGTAACTCATCATAATCAAGTAGCTAATATACCTATTAAATCCTTATTTAAAGAACAAGGCAACCACAAATGCTACGTATTCAACTTTCATGATGAATATGTAGGCCTTATTGGTTCAGATTTATTATACGATTTACCGGCACAAATAGATTTTCGATGGATGCATGTGCAAACAAACACAACTATAGTCCCATTTTATTATAACGCCTCAAAAACGCTCCAAGAACAACAAAAGCGAAACGAATGCAATTTTTCCAAAATTCACCAAAAATTAGAACCCATGAAATACATTTCGATCCCACCTAGAACGGAAATGAAAATAAATCTACCAACTAGTAGTACCAATGGTACAAAAATTTGCAATAAAATTAAGTTTGATACAGACTGTTTCACACCCCGTGCTCTTGTTAAAGTCCACAATAATTATTTTTACGCAACAGTTGTCAACACTTCAAATGAAACTCGAAATTTTAGGATATACAATCCTCTACTACTCGAAGAATACAATTTTTCTACCAAATATCTACCAGGTAAATTAAACAAGGTAGCTGACGCCCTTTCGCGTATACAAATTCACCCCATGTCAGTAGATCGATTAAATACACCCGAACCTGACTTTGATCAAGTTAGTATCATACCACATAGAGCAGATACACCCAATATGGACGATTTCACTATCCCAACATTTGTCCCACCTTCTGTTAAAGAAAAACCAAAAATCCTCCAAAACATCCAATTGCAACCCCCGTTTTCGGCTAGCGAAAACCCTAGTGACGAAATAACGATTCAAGATGAAAGCCCACCTGACAATGACGTCATAGAAAACGACGACGAATCACTTGTTAACACTGTTCATACCCAACAATCTTCTACACCCGTAATGGACATATCGGAAAAACCATTACAGCACCACAAAAATCAAATACAATTTTTAAACGCCACAATACAAAAGAAAATCAGAATATCCAAATTTGACGGATTTACCCATTACACTGTATTTGTAACACCCCAAAATAGAGTCGCAACTTTTACTACCTTACTTCTTCAATTTTGCGAACCAAAATCTCATTATTATAGTATTTTTCAAAATGACAGCCTATTTGAATCATTTTCGAAATTCATCCTAGATATCACAAACGAAAATTCACCCAAATTCCATAAATGTTTGACGCAAGTAACTTACGTTACTAACCCTGAAGATAGACAACAACGAATTCAAAGTTACCATTTAGGCAAAAACAATCATAGAGGAATTGTAGAAACTTCGCAACACCTTAAAAGAAATTACTATTGGAAAAATATTGATAAAGATATAACAAACTTCATTAACAACTGCGACACGTGCAAATTACAAAAATACAACAGAAAACCTAACAAACTACCGTTTCAGCTGACCCAAACCTATAACAGACCATTCGAATGTATTCATTTAGATATTTTTCACATTAACAACACAAAATATTTGACGATTGTAGACGCCTTTAGTAGATTCGCCCAGGCGTATTACTTAAAATCAAATAATACTACTGCCATTACAAACGCCCTATTCACATTTATATCCAGCTATGCAGTGCCAAAAACTATCGTTGCAGATAACGAATTCGACACTAACACTTTTAAAAGTTTCTTAAAATTGCATAAAATTAATTTTCATTTGACTACCCCCTTGCACCATCAGTCAAACTCCCTTATGGAGCGTGTACATTCAACCCTCATAGAACACTACCGGATACTTGACGAAACCCCTGAAAAAGAACGAATGAACTACTGCATATTGGCTTACAACAATACCATACATTCTAACTTAAAATTTACTCCTTACGAAATACTTTTTGGACATACAGACGGACTAAACCCCTACGATTTGTGTAATGACAGATTTTATGAAACTTATACTAACGATCATAAAGCTAGAATGACCCAATTCTACGAGGAATTGCAAGACTTACAAATTAAAACCAAAGAAAGAAGAAATGATAAGATCAATTTAATTAAAAAATCAACTCAATTCGAAATCGATCAAAAGGTATTTATTACCAATGACCGGCGAAATAAAAAATCACCCAAATTTAATGGACCATTTAAAATCATAAAAATTTTGGAATATGACGAATACTTAGTAGAACACATCGACACGAAGAAGACTCTTAAAAGACACGCTAACGAAATTATGGCTGTTTCAGATTCGAATACACCCTCCTTATCACCTGGAACCTCCTTCACCTAATCAAAAATGAAGTGACAATTACAGACATATCAGAAAACCCTGGACTATATCCCCTAATATTAGGAAACGCACACATTAAAGAAAGTGAATGGACCCTAATAAAAACCATTGACTATTCTCCCATAATTAATAATTATTATAACTTAAGATCTAAATTACTTGAGATTGTACAAACCTTAAAAACAAAGTGTTTCTCACAGAACATCGACATGCCCAAAATGCCGATGATATACTTGTTACCCATAACAATATTTTACTAATCATTTCCCAATATTTAACAAAATCCGATCAACTAATCAATCAACTATTCCCAGAAAATAGCCTAAAAGTTAAAAGAGGCATAATAGATGGTTTAGGTTCAGTTTTTAAATTTCTCACTGGGAACTTAGATCATTCTGACGGTGTAAAATACGAAAATGCTATTTCTAAATTACAAAAGGACAGTGACGTACATAATCAAATTTTAACTCAACAAACGCAAATTCTTAACGATACTATCAGTGACATACAAACCCTCAAAAAGAATCAGGATTTACTAAATGCTAACCTAAATAAAATCATACAACAAAATGCGGAAATAAATAGAGTAGTTTCGTGCCTTTCTGTTTGGAACGTACTAAACGAAGCTGTTCTTTCATTACAACTATTTATTAATACTTGGATTGAACTCGAGAATGCATTAACGTTTGCCCAAAATCAACAGATGCACATGTCCCTATTGAATAATAACGAATTAATTAAAAATGTGAATCAAATTCTAAATTATTTAAACGAATTATCAGATAAATCTTTAACTATACCTTACCCAGCCAATGATAAGTACTTGCATATGTACGAGGCGATCATGATAACAAAAGTATACCAAATCAAAAACAGAATAACTTTCGTATTCGAAATTCCCTTGATATCCAAAAACGAGCAATATCAACTAATCCAGTTGATCCCATTCCCTATATTTATTAGAAAAAATCAATACAGAATGATTGTACCAACTCACAACACTTTACTGTTTAATACCATCGAAAGTATACCCGTAGATATCAATTTTTGCAAGTTAATTATTCCAAACAATTATTTTTGTCATCAAAATAATCATTTTAAAATCCCCAATATTAAGTTATGCGAAACACAATTACTATCTTTTAGTCGCAATCAAACCTGTGAACCATACCTATTCGATTTAACAGATACCAAGATATCTCAGATCGATACATCGACCTGGTTAATTACCACGCCTTCAAAAGTTACTTTAGATGTTAAGTGTCCTAACCACATATATAGAAAAGATTTAGTCGCTTCTCAACTTTTACATTTAACTCCAGATTGCAATGCGATTGTGAACCATAATACAGTATTATTCCATATTCAAACCACCTCGATGAAATTAACGAATTTAGAAATACCCAATATCAATAAGTTAAACATCGATTCTATTTCTCACAGAAATATTTCAAAAATAGATTTGGTACCCATAAACACTCAAAAACTCACTGCTGACCAAATTCAAATAAAGCAACAACAAAATAAACTCAATTCTATTAGTAATATAGAATACCACCCCACATCTATCGCCCCAATCGCAATTACCATTGTATTTCTTTTATTAATTTTAAGCTTTATATTATACATTGTTTGTAAACATAAATCCCTCAAAGAAAGATTTGTCAAATACATTTATTCAAAACCGATAGATGCACCAATTGAATTAGTGACATCTAACATTTAAATATTTTCTCTTCACAAAATATTGAAATATCTTTCACGGGAGGAGTTATGTAGGCTAAAGATGCTTATTCTACAGTTCTCACGACATTATGGTAAAGCACCTATCTTATAGCTCCCATGATATTGTATTACATTGTAGATAACACAACATTATATAACGTGTGTATTAGAGCCATTTCAGTAGTTGTTAATTATTGTCATTCATGCTTATTGCTGCTTGTAGTAACTTAATGTACTCCAACATTTAAATGTAATTGTTGTAAAATAAAACATTTTTTTTGTAAACTAAGTCCACGGCTTATTTTACTCACGGCCGCCTAATACAAAAAATTATAAAGTGAGATTTACAATTTTAAACTGTCCTACGCTTTGAAAGTATTATTCATTGATGCCAGTTGCGAGCTTATTAATATATCAACATCACATTTGTAGTAAAAAAGTGGGAAAGAGGTATGCGTTGTACACCTGTTTTCGTTAAAAATACGAACTAGTTATGTTATCATCAACCGATTAAATTCCTATTATAGATATAGATAGTAAACAATAATATTTTCTTACTTAAATGTTTTTTTTTTAGATTTTAATACGGTTTAACACTGTAAATAACCAACAAAAAGTGAATTAAAAACTGTATAATAATTATATAAGGTGATTCAGGCTATACTAATTTTTCCTTAGTGAGTTAATTATTAGGAATTGATTAACTATTTATGGTATGCATAATATGTTTCGAAGGATGTTCTATAACAATGCGTAGTTTTTCGATTGAACGTCAAAGATGCGATATGATACATGATAATCAAACTTCCACATTCACATGATAGGCAGATACAACATTTGTGCCAAAAGGTCAAAATCCCTTGATAACTGTTTTCACGTTTTTCCCAGTGATAAGCTTTTATTTCTCTCTTTGAAAATAAGTGCTAATATTACAATTAGAGCTAGGATAGTTAGGCAAAATAAAATCCCGAAAAAGGCATGCAAAAAAGCAAAAAAGATATAAAAAGGCAGTAAAAAGGTAAAAATAAAGTGAAAAAATGCAAAAACGAAAAAAAGGCAAAATTACCAAAAAAGACGGGAAAAAACAAAAAAACTGCAAAATCTGAAGAATACTTGAGAAAATTAAAAGAAACGGCGTTAACGTTAACACTTACGAAAATTGTGACACACTGGCTGATTCAATAGAAAATTTTCTATTGAAAATACCTACTAGTCCCTCATTAAAATAAATCTCAAGAAAATAATCCTTCTGAGAAATATTCAGTCGGTAGCAATAAAGAGTAAAACCCACTAAGCCTCTATCCTTAAGTGCTGTGGGAATAATAGTTTCTACAATCTATTTCAGAAATTTAAAACGTGCATTTTTCTTGGAATATTGCTAGTACAAATTTCTTTTAAATTAAAAATTTAATAACTAGATTTCTTAAAATTTATATTTAATATAGCATAAAAGGCACAAAAAGGCAAGAAAAATAGGAAATTCCCCAACAAAGGTAGATTCCATAAAAAGACGCAAGAAAGGCAAAATAAAATTAGCATTTTTGAATTGCACGCATTCTAAAATGGATTTAAAATTGAGTCTGCCTTTAATCCTTCCATTTATTAAAAAAGGCAATTTGCCTAACTATCCTAGCTCTAATTATAATAAAATGAAGCATTGAAACTTCTCTGTTTTGTCTTCTGACTAGTTATTCAGTTAAGAGTAGGAGCCTGACAAGTAAAAATGCAACACAAAGTGCACATAATCGAATATACCGAAAATGTGTATGAAGAACACGTTTACTGTAGGCAATGTAAGTAAAGCTATTTTTAGAACATTAATGGTCAGGAAATCAGGCAACATGGCGGATGCAGTAATGTGCGTGAGATGGTATGGAAACTGTACAAAAAATATACAGTGGTCGCAATAATGTTAGCAGAATGAAAGCAGTCACTAAGGTACGCGATATGAAAAAAAAAATATACACTTAAAGCAACGTAGACAAACTTTAAAAGGAGCGATCGACCTGATATTTCGTGGAGAGTAATATACTTGAATAATCTTTTGTCTAACTGCAGTATTTCTAGTGGAAGCAATAAGACTGGGTTATGAAAGGACGCAATATTGATAGCAGGATTTATATATATATATATATATATATATATACCTACTGATCCTGCCCAGATAATCTCTTGATTGTCCCTCAAGTCCTACTACCGACGAGAATCAGGTCCCAACCTAAATCCGGCCCAATCCTTCCAACATCCTAACTATCTTCCAGCCCGTCTGGCCATGATGGAAGATTATGGAAAATTGTTTATATTGTAAATCTGGCTTTGCATTTAAAGCGTTATCTACTGCAGACTTATTAAAAATAAATTTAGTACAGGGTGCTGTGGTAACATAATTAAGAATTTTGTCTGACACCAAAAACAGAAAGTTAGCTTTGGTTCCCCTAAACTAAGAGATAAAGAGACCGCGGTGGTCGAGTACGAGAACGCATTGGCCACTCGAGGTCACACTAAATGCAGTTGCTCCGTTGGGGCGATCGAATCCCGACTGGGGCAACCGCATTTGGTTAGTTAAGTTTAGAGTGCATGTTGCATGAATGTTTAGTATGTAAGGGACGCCCGCACCCCCTGAAGTAATGCGAAAGCAGTTCCGGGGGGGGGGAACGGTAGTATGAACGTGTGAAAAAAAACTAAGAGATAAAATTATGCAACTTTTTCCCAAGGCAGGAATTTTTTATCCAAGGAAGGAAAAATATTTTCACCTCCAAAAAAATAGGAAAATAACATACTTCTCTCTTGATTTTTGTGGCAGGAGATTTAGAGAAATGTTTCTTGCCATTTCCTACATGTCTTCAAGTATGTCTTCATCACTACTCTAATTAAAAATGTAAAACTGCGTGAAATATTGCGATTTTTTTAAGTTTTTTCAGACTATTTAGTTTGTTTACAATCCGCGCCCTAGTTACCGTAGATACAACCGCCGTCGCCACCGCCACGACAAAAAATAAATGTAATAAATGAGATTTTTATTTCAAGGTATTATTGGTGTTAGAAAAAATAATATGTTAAACACGTTAGTTTATTTTCCTCCCCTTCGGCTCATGAAAAAACGGCACCCGCAGAAGAAAAATAACACTTTCTTCCCTTGTTACACAAATAACTATTATTACGACGAATCACGATCTGCTTGATTAGCGAAGCGGAGTCTCTTCATAAGAGACGAGCAAAGTCTCATATAGTTACCCACGGTGACCGTTGAGGTAATTGTCAAAGTTGTCAAACATTGCAGTGTTGGGCAATACAGAGAAGCACGCACGGTTATTTTAACAAAAGTCTGCATTGTTTTACAAAATATTAATAATATACGTTTTCGCTAAAACTGTAAACCTGCCTAGTTTCAAAAGTATCTCGATGTAAATGTAACCACACCACTAAAAAAAAATTGAATATTGCCTTTGTTCTATTTATTTTACAGTCAAGTTGTTGAAATTATACAGTATATTGATGAAGAAAGGCGTATCCAATTTGGTAACAATATTTGAAATATCTACATCACTGATATCTTCCACAGTTGGAAATAGAAACGTTTGGCTGCTTAGAAACCTTCACCAATTTTTAGGTCACATCAAGCCATCCTTGCCAAATGTCAATTGTATTATATTTTTGATTAAACTTTCTGTTTGACGCGAAAATTTTTGTTCATCGTTTGGATATTTTTTACTAAACGAAAATGCATTGCAAGGTAATGTTCAAATATGTTTAAGTACTATATTATTTTACCAACATTTTATTGTTCCTAGGAAATTAAGTTAGGTGATATTTGGAGAACCTGTAACAAAATCAGGGCTGCTATTTTTCGAGTTGGATTGGATTTGTGGGAATACTATCTGCCGCTAGATCCTCGAAGAAATTGCTTAATATCAGGTAGGTGACAAATAATTGTACAGGGATTGACCACAGGTTGATGGAAACAAAATAGAACGATGTTGCTTAGCCACTTCTACTCAAAAGTATTTCTTAATGCTGTATCGGGTTCTGGAAAAAAAGCAATTTCGTAAAATTATTCACAAATTCGGTATTTTATATTTTAGTAAGTACAGCTAATTTTTCGTATAATTTAGATTGATATCTGGGATAAGTTTATGAAGATAATATTAGAAATATACTAAATACGAAAACAGAATAAATTAATAAAAACAGAAAGTTAATTTATTTGACAGTTAAATAAATTGGTTTCCATGGAAACTACTATTGATTAATTTCCACTGGACTGGGAAGACCAACGAATTTCCCAGCGCTGTTGTAGAAATTCATTGGCGAATACAACTCATGTACGTTAAATATTCTCTCATATTTTTATAGCCGAAGTTTGTTAAATATGACAACTTAACACAAAACAAAGATGATCCAAATGAATATCTGCATTTTATGAAAAATTATTTAAGTGTTTCGTGGAACCGTTAAAAACTACACGAAGAACTATATTTAAACAAAAAAAAATACTAAAACTCCTGCCCCACACCAATATTTTTTAAATTTTTTTTTAAGTTTAAAAAAAGCTATTATAAAATAACGTCACGTCAAAATATTTTTATAGTGTCTGTATTTTGATGACGTCACGTAAATCAGTTTTATAAAAAAGAACCACTCTTAAAATTTTTATAAAACTCGACATCTGATTGGACGTTGCTGACCTACCAACTGCATGCAAATTTGAACGCCCGCCCAACATAGATTACCGGTTTTTAGCAAATTTGTGTGATTTTTCTTCGAAATTAGTTGGTTGCGTAACATACTCATTGTAAATCCTAGTAATAATTTATGTTTCACGCGAGTGTTTCTTTATTGTCAGAAAATGCAACTACACCTAGAGACCTATAACACGGAAGTGCACAATAACGTCATTTCTTAGTTGTTTAATTTTAAGCATTTCTGGTTGTATAATATATTTATTTATCCATTCACAAATTTTCCTGAATACGTTCTTGATCGCCTACCTGCAACGACCCTACCACTTGCAGCTTATCTTTAAGGCAACAGCTTAACATTCTTTACTTCTTTCAATGTACCTACCGATAGTGGCAGCTCGTGAGTTAAAAAAGAGGGTGGGCACAAGAAAAAACTTACCTATTTTTTGTACATAAAATCCATTCTCCTATTTTTCATGCTGGAAAAGACGTCTATGACTTTGTTGTCAAAATCCGGGATAGACTGGACGAACTTCTTTTCTATTGATAGGACCGTCAGTGCGTTCAGTCGATCTTTTTGCACACAATTAACTTCCATCATTGAAAAAACGTCACTTTCGTCTTTGAATTCAAACGCGCGATTGCGCGAAAAGAGCGCTCCAAAGTCCAAATTCAAACGTTGACTGCAAATAGGAAACGCTTCGCTCGGCGCCCAATTCGCCCGGTATATCGCGAAGATAACCGATAAGCAACCGAATCATCCTCTACATAGGTACAAATCAGAGCGTTCCCCGGAAAATAATTTTGAGGCTGTTAGCCGCACTTGTGGTGCGGAAGGAAAATTTGATACCATCGTTAAAACAATGAAATTAAAATAATGCACAGAATTTACATGCGAATTTCTTTCTGTGTTTATCTTGGTGGTTGGGTGGGCACGTGCCCTTGTGCCCTTTAGTACAAGCCGCCACTGCCTACCGATAAAGTTCTAGACAAGCCATCAGCCTTGTTACGATATTTTTACTTTCCCATACCTTATAGGTATAGGGTAAGTATTGAAATCATGAAAATTTTCGAAATCGAGATTTTAACGGATATATCCGTTTTGGGTCTCTAGGAACCCAAAAAAGT
>JABXWE010105067.1:0-11154 GCA_014611495.1 Limonius californicus | reverse complement strand
CATAAATATCATGGCAATATATATATATATATATATTGTGATGATTTTTGATTCTTAAGTTCGGATATATGCATTTTATAAAGATACTCGACACTTGGATGATATCTTGGAATTCGGTTCCATTGTGGTCATTAACAAAGGGCAGACCACATGCAGATAACTGCTTGCTTGGTCTGAAACACTACCAAGTTCGTATTTTGCATATACCTGTCACAACGAAAAAGGATTATTAAAAATTCTAATTTAAATGTATTCTATATTAAAAAAATAGTGTAGAAAGATACAATGACATGCCTAAAGCTTGGATATAAGCTTAGCTCCGAAATTTTTTAATTCACATGGAAGTATGCAGCATTAATCGGGACATTTTGTGAAAATGTGTATTTGACACCTTTGGAGTGCGGAATGTGTATTAGAGGCAGGTTTCGAAAATGTATAGTGCATTTCTAAAATCAGAACTTGGATAACAGTGACGCCGTTAAGATATGAACATTTTTATAAAATAAATTTAACTTTCAAAATATTAATTTTGATCCAAGTGCCCTTACTGTAATTTTATGTATGTTTAGCATCGTTGCCATGTAAATTTCGTCAGTTGCTAAGATAGTTAGTTGTTGACAAGACAATAAAAGAGAGCGTCCTCTGAATTTGGGTGTGGATGCATGCATTTTGTTGAGCTCCTAAAAATTTAAAATTAATTATAACATTGTTCATATTAAATAAAGTAATAGTTTATTGTTCAGTGTAAATACGAGTTTTATTAAAGAAAAGCGTAAGTCAATATTATTAGCATATTAATATTGAATTAAGTGGATTCTGTATGGAACTCGTCGATTTGTGTCCAGTTTTACGCAACAAGATTTGATCATAACGCAGTTTAAATAACATTAAGGTCAAGGACGTTTCTAAGAAGGTAATTGGAATTTGGACGTAAAGATTATATCAGAAAGCTAAACTAATTGTACATACCTTAGCAAGAAGCACGGTGTTCCTGAGAACTTCAAAATACAACAGAAAATTATAATTTCACCTGTTTAAATTTTACTAAGAGGATTTTAGAAATTTGGTTAATATAACGCAGAACGGCGACGACGTGTAGAAAGGTCCAACTGAAGTTAGCTGCTGACTGCTAATTTATACCAAATGTCCATTTTCTCATATTATTCTACAGCGTAACTGAACCGACTTCTGAGATAGAGTGCTTATGATCTACAGTTAGACCGTGGTATTTCAATTTAAATATTTTGGCGACAAGTTTCTAAAAGTTGTCACCTGGCGCCCAACTTACCTTACAATAAAAAAATAAAAATTCAATTTAAATAAAAATATGATTGCGGAATGAAAGCTAATCAATCTAATTTAAGTTTAATTTAATTTAAATTTTTATCTTATAAATAATTCATAACGATATATATACTCCAAGTTTGACACAACTCGCTTAAGATTTGTCATTTCTGTATAGAGTTAGAGGTACAAAAATGAGTGATTTTTAAACTTGAACACAGAAGCGTCATAAAATTTCTATTGAAAGAAGGCAATAATCCAAAGAATATCCATGAGAGAATGGGGGCTGTGTATGGGGAAAATAACTCGTCCTATTTTCATGTTAAATTTTGGTGTAAGGAATTCAAATGGGGCAGGGAGTCCATTCAGGATGATCCAAAGTGCGGAAGACCTCTTGAAGCACCAACATAGGAGGTCATAAAGAAAGTTGAAGACTTGGTGTTGACTGATCGCCAAGTAACAGTTTCAGTTATGGCAAGAGAAGCAGGTATATCAGAAACATCTGTTTTTAAAATCCTTTGTGAATATTTGGAGTTGAGTAAGTTGTCAGCAGGGTGGATTCCCAGGCTGGTCACTCCTGACCAAAATTATGTTTGAGACAAATTTGCGAGGATAATTTGGTGGCTTTATCCCAAGATAAGCACTTTTTCTTTAAAATTGTAACTGGAGACCTGGGTACACCAATTGGACCGACAGACGAAACGAGAGTCCATGCAATGGATTCATACGGGCTCTCCACTACCCAAGAAGGCGAAGACGCAATTCTCAAGGGGAAAAGTAATGGCCACAGTTTTATGGGATGCTGAAGGGTTCTTCTGGGTTGAGTATACGCCAAAAGGGTCTGCAATAACAGAAAATGTCTACAAAAAACAATAACCCATTTGAAAGCAGCTATATGCGAGAAAACGTTGAAATAAGTGTGTAAGCGTTAATGATCCTTATGTTGAAAAATAAAATTTTGTTTGTTCTCTAACTTGTTTCCTTCAAACTTAGGTAGATAACATAAAAACTCCCCTAGAATCAACATGGTTTAGACCACTGGAAAGAATCGAGATTGTGCGCTTCTATTTCAAAAATAATGACAGTTGTGAGCTGAGCGCGTGCTTTCAATGAAACCCACCCACATAAATTTCTTCACCATCAGTATAAGATAAAATTGATGCAAAAATTAATGGAAATTGGCTCAGTGGCAAACACAAAACACCAACCAGAAAGGCCAATTATTAATGAACCTGTTGAACTGCTGTTTTGGGACACGTTGCAATGCATAACAATCAGTTTTTGAAACAATTTTCCCAGACATCAGGATTTTCCTTGAGCAGCGTAAACTAAAAAAAAATACCAATTTCCCCATTCAAGATAAAGCGTATTCAAGAAGACGATGATCGAAGATTAGTTTTTGCGAAATTATGGCTAAAAACATATTGAACAACATGTACTTGTACAATATCTATTATAGCGATGATTATACGGTTTTTTAATGGAGTTATAAACAGGCATAACTGTATGTATTGGTCAAACACGAATCCGCATTTCTTTAGGGAAACTCGGACCCAATATCCTCAAAAATGTTTGGGCAGGTATTCTAGGAGGCCACATAATAGGTCTGTTCTTTGTTAACGGTAATTTGAAAGGAAATAATTATCTTGAGCTACTAGAAATCACTGTTGATTCGCGTATAACAGGTTTTCCAGCAAGATGGCGTACCTCCACACTATGCGGTTCCCGTTCAAGAATTTTTTAATAATTTGTTTTCTAGACAATGAATTAGAAGACGTGGTACCATCGAATGGCCGGCTAGATCACCTTACCTGTCTCCATTGAATTATTTCGTGTAGGGGCATTTGAAATCCAAAGTTTAAGCAACATCTTGAAGATCTTAGGCAGAGAATAATAGAAGACACCACAAATTCTGACAAATGTTCATTCCTTCTTTCAAAGTCGTCTGCATTATTGTAAGGAAATTAACGGATGTCATTATAAACAATTACTTTAACTATATTGCTATTTTCAGCAGCTTAAGCGAAATAAACATAATATAGAGCTTTTTATTTTTACCGCCCAATTTCAAGTAAATAAAAAAATTAAATAGTACCATGAATTCCATATTAAATTACCTTTCCAACAATGTATCACACATGGTATGTTGCTATTTGAAATTTTAGAGGGCTTGGCTGTGGCGGCTAGGGGGTTGATGAAACACATCTGGAGTTAATGTGAAAAGATATCCCTTGCGATTTTCAAAGAAAAATAGTTTTGAGGAATACTGAAAACCCTGTATAATAAACCTAGGCTTATTATTTAAAAAATAATTATTAGTAATGTAATTTTTTTTTTTCAATGTGTAGCCCTACCATGGGTATACAAAACAAAAATATTCGATTAAAATGTTATATTTTAATATTTCCCATCCAATTCTCTTAATTACTACTAAAAAAACTCCGTTTGAGAAGAATAATTCTCATCGTGCACAATTTTGAAACATTGGTAGTACAAGTTGAAGCAATTTTATTTACTTAACTTATTTTTTATAAATGAAAATAATTTTAGAACTTACCACTACTTGCTAGCAACACTTGACGGTGAATGCATTAAATATACTGGCACTGCGAGGAATTTATTGTGATGCTGGTTTAATTTTTTTCGCTATCTTTAGAGGAAGTAACTATGAGCTATTTCCGCCAATAGCTAACTCGGCGAGCAGAAAGAATCTGAAACGTTCACAACGAAATAGAATCTCTTCTCAAATGACCAATTGAAGTATGTTTTTACACATCAACTAATATGGACTTTGTTTATAACAGTACATGTTTTAGAATGATAAGTTATTATGTATCGCTTGTATTTATTTTAGATAGATGGGCAGCCCGTGGTATCTTGTTTGCTGAATAATTCTTTAGAACGATTATTTATAAAGTTGAATTATTTGTCTTTTACGAAATGTTGCGATCGTCTCTCTTATATTGTATTGCGAGTTTTAAAAGAACCAAAGACATACAGCTTAATGTGGGCTCCGAACCACGGGAAGTGTAAACACTTCACTCTAGAAAAGCTTTACCAGGCGGAATAACTTGCTGGTTTGCCAGGCTAAAGAGCCATTGAATCCTATTCTGTTTTTTTCCTATTTAAGTGGAATCAAATCAGACATTAAAAATGTTTGAAATAGTTTGCATAGATGATTTTTTCGCAGAACTTCATTCAAATTTGTGATTTTCATTAATTTTTTTGATCAATAGTAAGTAAAATCCATACTACAATGCAAATTTCGAGCATGAATGAGTCAACGCGTTGGGTTCGGGTATCATCCTGATAATACGTTCTTAGCTGAATGTATAATAAATACATTTTTGTGCAATTGTACGCGAAGTGACAATTTCGCGTACGCCATGCAGGCCGCAAAATTCAATTTCGCGGCCGTTGTCATAGCGACGGCCGTAAAATTTAATTTCGCGGCCGTTGTCATAGCGACGGCCGTTAAACTGAATGTCACATATACATACTATTTATTTTGACACATGAGAATGGACAGTTTTTAGAAATTATTTATTATTTATCTCATTTCCATGGTAACATGAAAGCCGACCGTCTTTCTATTTACGCCGAAAATTATAATTTTTAAAATTTCATCAATAATTATTGAGGATTCTACACAATTGCACAAAAAATGTTGTGTATACTGCGGCCGCGTCATTCTTTAACGTCCTCGAGGTTGCCTTGCCTCGGCCGCAAGCGGCCTCGGCGGCAATCTTCCTCTCGGTACGTTAAAGAATGATTTCGCGGCCTAAGTATACAAATAACTATTTACTTACCAGGCAAATTATATTTCACTTTGATGCAAGTTGTGTTATATAATCTTGCTTATCTTAAATACATTTGCCATCGATGAATATCTACTTACTTATCACTGCTATGCACAACAAACGGACGGAACGGACTAAAACTGGTACTGGCTGAAGTTTAAATAATCGGCTGACATTTTTAACGTCCTTCCTGGACGCAAAAATGGAAAAGTTTATACCCAGTTAGCAAAATAATAGAGTTTCATATGTCATTGCATTGTGTAAATGCTGCAGTTCTAAAATTAATGTTGAATTCTTGCGGTAGTAGTTAGGTATATGTTATGCTCTCATTCAGATCTTTTTATTTCATTGTTATGGTCATTTTAACGATTTTCATGTACATTTTCAGCAAAAACACCTCGATTTCAGCAAAAGCCGAATACTAAGCTCTCTCCACCAGGGAACTTAAAATTTTGCTGCAGTTTTCAAAACCATATTTGTAAGAGCTCGGTTTCTCAACATGAACCAATATATAAACTAAAGAATGCGACAAATTAATAAATATATACGAATAAATGAGGGTAGCTATATCACATATTAGACCTGATATTGCTGCGTTCTGCAAAAGCTGACAAGCGCAAATATAGCGTTGCAATTGATTTAAGGAAGTTCCATTTCTTAAACTGTAATTTTTTTTCTCATTTATTCATACTACCGCCCCCCCCTCTGGAACCGCTTTCTTATTACTTCAGGGGCTTGGGGGCGTCCCTTACACACAGTGTTGGGTAGTATCTAGATACATGTGTCTAGATACTGGATCTAGATACTATTCAAGTATCTAGTATCTGTATCTAGATACGTTTATAAAATTGTATCTTGTATCTGTATCTAGATCCTATTAAGCGGTATCTTTTTCATTAAACAATAAAAGATCCTAGATACATTAAAGAATTATAATTTATTTTATGTAGTGTTCGAATTTTATTAAAACATTTCTTCAATTTAAAATTTAGGACATTTTTGGACATTTAAATTTTAGGGTTTACTTTTAACAGAAAAACCCAAATACGCCTTAAGATAGGTAATGGTAATAAGCATTCAAACATCCCCATTTTGAGGAGATAAGAACTGTAAGAAGCTTAAGATTTTAAGTATACATTTACCTATTGTGGCTATACAAATTACAATAACCGCCCTTTTCGCTGTTTTCGATATTGGGAATTTCCAAGCAAATCTCATAAGTAATAACCGAGCGGTAGGCTTATCTAAAGTCTTGACAAAACTTGAAGTTTTCTCAGTATAAATAAAAGTAGTGGACAAGTACAGAATCAATTCTTGTGCTACAATTAGAAGAATGAATGATAACGAAAGTGCCAGCGATACTGGATGGCTATCCCAATAAAATGTTCTCTAGTAATTATTTTGTGTATTATTATTATTATCGATTTGTTAACAACCCTAAATTCCGTCAGATTTTCTTTAAAAATAATATTATCATGGTTTATGCGCGGTTCCATTTCTGGAAGTGTAATTTTTTAAAGTAGGTATCTAATTTGTATCTGAGAAGGATCTAGATACATTTTAAAGTATCTTGTATCTGTATCTAGATACACGTAGTAAAATGTGTCTTGTATCTGTAACTAGATACACTTTTTTAGAAGTACCTGTATCTGGATCTAGATACAAAAAAAAAGTATCTTACCCGACACTGCTTACACACTAACCATTCATGCAACATACACCCTAAACTTAACTAAGCTGAGATTCGAAACCACAGCGGAACGATTACAATTCGTGTGGCCTCGAGTGGCAACGCGTTGCCGCGCTAGACCACCGAGGCCCCAAACTGTAATGTTAGTTGAATGGGAAAGGTTACCTTATGAGTCATTGTGATTCCTCCTCCATATTGTGGAAACGCGTTCTAGAATAATTCAACACCTATTATACGTCCAGAAATATAGTACATTGTATTTCAAATTGACACCCCTGTATATTAATTTTAGGGATATTGTATTTAGATCAGGAAACACAATTTTCATGTCATTGCGTACGATAATGAAACAAAAAAAAGTTATTGTAGGAGACCAAATTTGTAGTTTACTTTTAAGATTCTGGACGGAAGATTCATTTAATGATTTGTAATATAAAACTGTTATACGGTAGCACGTTTAAACCGTAGCATCCTGTACAAAAAGATTATTTAAATAAAAGGGATACCGTTCAATATCAATAGACCTACAGTACATTTATAGAATAACCAATCCGCTCAATAAGAAAAACAATTTATTTTACATATGATACAATGTAAATCTTAAGTAGCTAAGGCGTGATGACTCCAGTTTCGTTCTACGTGAGGGCGTCTTAGATCTATGCACAGAAAACATTAAGTTATCTAAAATAGTTCATATCCTATTGCTGAGTAAATTTTATGGTGATGAATTTAACAATTCTATTTCTGAGCGCGTTTTTTGAATATCGTAGTTTTTCTTTGTTCTTGGAAAACACTTAAATCCTAGTAATACAATAATAACTACGAATAACATAACGATAACCACAAAAATAGCATACAAGCCATATCTCAAATTATACATATTACTTGATTGGCTATTAGCAATCTTAGTTAAATTATTAACTAATTGCAAATATTCTTCTCGCGTGGCGTACTTCAAGCTCTCGCTTTTCTGGTTTTCTAAAATTTTTCTAAATTGAGATTCAGAATTTAAAAAGTTGTTTTCCATGTTGCCGGAAAGCGAACCAATGCTGTTGATTATATCGTTTAATTTATTAAGTTTAAGCAAATTTCCAGTCAAAATATCGTTCATGGAGCTCTGCATCTGAGCCGTTTGGGCATTAGATTTGTTATAATTTTCTAAATGCTTAATATTATATTCTGAAAACATATCCATGCTGTCTTTCACAGCGGTTAGTAAATCAGAAACATTCTTCGTTGAATAGCCCAATTGGTCCAAAATATTTTGTATTTCAGGAGGATATTTCGGATCTGCAGTCTTTTGGCTAAAATTTTCTGGTATTTTCGCCTTCTTACAGGATATTCCGTCAACACTTTCTTCGGCATGTGTTGAAACTCCCAACGAGTAAGTTATGTTTCTTTTCTTAAATTCTTGAATCATTACTGCTAACAAATCGCAAAACCATTTATTGTTGTTGATGTTGATGAATTTTAAGTTTGGAAGGTGCAACAACAAGGGATGGTGGTTAATGTACTCCAAATCGTTATTATCCAAACTCAAGGACGATAAACTGGTTAAAGAAAATAGAGCAGGTTCATCTATGGACGAAAGCTGATTATGGGAAAGATTCAAATGCTTAAGTTCCCTTAAATTTGAAAAACTTCCCCGTTGCAATACCGACAAGTAGTTATTTCCCAGTTGCAAATTTTCTAAAAGGGGAAAGCTTTTGAATACTCCCAGAGGAACTTCCCGAATTAAATTGTTGTTCAGTTGCAACCGACGCAGGTTAATTAACCCAGCAAGTGAGTCAGGGCTTAGGGCAGATATTTTATTGTTTGACAAATCAAGCACTTCTACCGCGTGTAGATAAAAAAAGGCCCTGTCTGGTATAGTTTCCAATTTATTTCCGTGCAAATCTAAGGTCTCCAAGTGGCTCAGCGAGTTTAAGGTCCCCGGTGAGAGGTTTCCAACATTGAGCTCTGTTAGATTTGAGGAATCCAATTCTTGAAGTTCAATAAAAGAACTCTTTCGTAACGCGTCACTTCCGGATAAATCGGTTGAATTTTTGAGTAGTCCTTTGAACATATTTTGCGAGAGAACTTGCAGGTTGTTGTTGTTTAGACTCAAATGCTTTAAGTTAACCAAACTGGCGAACACTCCGTCGTCTATGGAATTTAAGAGATTGTTGTTTAAATACAGGTCCTCCAAATTGGTTAAATGCTCAAATGTAGTTTTTTCGATATGTTCTAATTTATTGAAGGCTAGATTTAAAATTCGGAGGTTCTCGAAATCGCTTCTGAGGAAGCCCAACGTGGAAATTTCGTTGTTTTCCAGGTTTAATTTCCACACCTTGGGGTAATTCATAAAGGCATTATCCGATATGGTATGGATGTGGTCGCTGGTCAAGGTAATCTCGTACAATTTGCAAGAGAGCTTAGTTATAAGCGTGGTTTTGTCCACAGAATTAATTTGGGAATTGTGAATATCAACGGCGTAACACCGTTTGGAATAACAATCTTGCGATACTTGTTTGTTGTGAAACTCGTTCAGATTCGACATTGTGATGTTCTTGCACACCACTGTTGTTGTCGAGCAAGGCCCAGTGTCGTAGTTGACATTAGTATGATCCCACTCACATCTCGTAGATGCCGCGATGTGAACGTTAAGTATAATTAGGCTGAATAAATGCCACAATGTCCAGTATTTCCATTCAGTGTTCATCTGAAATAATATCTTAGATTACTAATAATAATTGCACTCAGATGCTGCCAGCGTTTCGTTCGCTGTTATACGAGGCATCCTTAGGGAACTATTGCTGCTGGAACGCAACTGTCTCTTGTTCCAACAACCATAATTCTGAAGATGTCTCACGTAACCTTGAATAAAATGCCAGGGATGTTGGTCCACTCCTACAGATTTAATAAAATACCAACATTTTCCATATCGCGTAGTTATTTTTTGAAAAAATTGTTCTAATAATTTAGATGAAACCGAAGGCAGAAAATAATCTGTGAGATTTCAACGGAAAACGAAACTAAGCCAGAAATAGTTTTTGAAAAATATCTTTTTAGGAGAGTTATCGCTGATTTAGGTTTGGGCGTAATGAAATTTTAAAAATATGCAAGAGGAGGACGAAAATATGTCTTGGTTAGTTTATTTTTAAGCTTTACATCGCCATTAGTTTAAGAATTTTCGTCTTGAACTTGAAAATTTTTTAACCTCCAGTGGTTAGCAAATCGGACAGTAATTTAAGAATTTCACAATTGAATTGAGTTGTAGCTTCCTTCTAGAATTTTTGACCGAAATCACAAAATATTCCACATATTTCTCAATTTAAAAAACTATAATTTACGTGTACCTTCGCCATTTCCGCCACTAGTTTAAGAATTTTCGACTTGATCCTGAGAATTTTTTAACTTCTCAATTGTTAGCAAATCGGACAATAATTTGAGAATTTCACAACTGAATTGAGTAGAAACTTCCTCTTAGAATTTTTGACCTGAATCACAAAATCTTCCACATTTTTCTGAATTTAAACAACTTTAATTTAAATGTACTCCACCAATTCCGCCATTAATTTAAGAATTTTCGACTTGAACCTGAGAATTTTTTAACTTCTCAGTTGTTAGCAAATCGGACAGTAATTTGAGAATTTCACAATTGAATTGAGTTGTAACTTCCTCCTAGAATTTTTCACCTGAATCACAAAATCATCCACATTTTTCTGAATTTGAACAACTTTAATTTACATGTACTTCCGCATTTCTGACTTAAATTTAAGAATTTTCGACTTGAACCTGAGAATTTTTTAACTTCTTAGTTGTTAGCAAATCGGACAGTAATTTGAGAATTTCACAATTGAATTGAGTTGTTACTTCCTCCTAGAAGTTTTGACCTGAATCACAAAATCTTCCACATTTTTTTGAATTTAAACGACTTTAATTTACATGTACCTTCACTATTTCCGCCATTAATTTAAGAATTTTCGACTTGAACCTGAGAATTTTTTAACTTCTTAGTTGTTAGCAAATCGGACAGTAATTTGAGAATTTCACAATTGAATTGACTTGTAACTTCCTCCTAGAATTTTTGACCTGAATCACAAAATCATCCACATTTTTCTGAATTTGAACAACTTTAATTTACATGTACTTCCGCATTTCTGACTTAAATTTAAGAATTTTCGACTTGAACCTGAGAATTTTTTAACTTCTCAGTTGTTAGCAAATCGGACAGTAATTTGAGAATTTCACAATTGAATTGAGTTGTAACTTCCTCCTAGAATTTTTCACCTGAATCACAAAATCATCCACATTTTTCTGAATTTGAACAACTTTAATTTACATGTACTTCCGCATTTCTGACTTAAATTTAAGAATTTTCGACTTGAACCTGAGAAT
>JABXWE010105065.1:0-10498 GCA_014611495.1 Limonius californicus | reverse complement strand
CTTTGTTTCCATTAAAATATCGACGTCGTAATGCTCGACAACATCTAGGAATTCTTCGCAGCTGTAGATCAGAATATTTTGGGCATTTCTTTCTTTTTCGGAACTGCAATCCATTGTTCTTCAATTCTCTACTAATGGTCATATGCGAAACTCGAAATTGACGCGATAACTTTCGTGTTGAAGTCCCAACCCTGTCTTTAGCTCTTTCAACCAAGCTCCTAACGGAAGCATGAGGTAAAACTCGTGGATGTCCAGTTTTTGGTAAATTTATACAGGGAATACCTTGTTCGCACTCGCGAATTGTTTGATAAATAGTCGAAATCGAAACATTCTGGTCTCTGAAGATATTCACAATATCACGTTTAGGCATCCATCCAACCAACGCATATGTATTCTTACGAATATCTAACTTGTAAGACATGTTACCAGAAGTTATTTAGAGAAGGTGATACGCTACACTAAATGTCAATTAATACACCTTGTTTTGTTCTACAGACGACTAGATATAAAACTGTTTTCGGTTCATGTGCTGCTGTTGATATTTTTTCGAAAACTTTTGTTACATACGTTATAATACTCGTATGTATGTTGGGAAATCTATGTATTAAGGTAATTAGAGAAATGGGTTAATATAATACTACGGTATGAAAACCAAGCTATGCAAAATAAATTATCATTCAAGTTAACACCATGAGGAAGAACCAAACTCGGCCATTGTATAAATGACTATAAAACTTTTATAAAAGCTTATGGAGATGTCTCCACTACAAGGCATCTTATACAGTAGCTGATATACAAAAACACAAAAAAACTAAACTTTGGTTTAATACATCTTATAAATGACGACTCCTTAAAACTCGCTCAAGATACAATTTCTATATTTTGTACAATATACGACAATATCTGGATTTTATTGCAGCAGGGTACATTTGAAATTGTTCAGCAATCTGATTCCACTTCGAGGCGAAAACTGTGAAGTTTCGTGTACTGGAATGATTACTTCCTTTTGCGTACAATCTGATCGTTAGAAGTATTACACACCCTTCTGCAAACGTTTTGTTCGTCGGAGTTCCAGAATCAATAGTTAACGCCTCCGCAAGTTTCACTCAAAATAAACGCTGCCAATAATAGGATCTTTACCTTTTGTGTCTGTTTATAAGTAGTAAATAGAGGGACTAAAATCGCTTAATATCACTTACGTCCTTTGTTCGTCTTTTTTCATTTCAGATTTTCCTTTCTTTGTGGTGCACATTGTATTTTTGTTGTGCAAAGTACGAGGCTTGTCAGCCATATTCTCGTAAGGAACATGAAGAGCAATTTATATTGTATTGAAATTGATTTTTTTAAACAATCTCCATTAACTTCTTTTACGCATATTTTTCTCCAGTTGATTCAAAAGATGAATATAGTCGTCCTCCGTTATTTATGGACCTTTTGGAAGATAATCTATTAGCAGTATTTCAGAAAATCGCTGCCAATAGCTTTCCAGAAGAATTTACAGACACAATTTTCCATAATGGAGGAAAATCGCGATGTTTCCATTGGTTTGTATTGCTGTTGTTTTCCGACTGTATAGTGGTGAACCCAAATTTCATAGTGTTTGTATTTATAGGAACGTATATATCCTGTTAGATATGATTTATCATTACATTGCAAGAAGACAAAATGAACAATGGAATCATTCGTTAAAAATACAATGTAAAGTTAAAAAAATTTAAATAGCATTCATAAAAATTAGAAAGATTCTTGCAGCCATGATGTCACATTGAATACAAAAATAAGATTACTAAGGTATTACATCTTTTCTGTGGTCTTATATGGAGGAGATTTTTGGAGCGTAATCGTGTAAAAAATTAAAACTCGATTTGTGTAGCAAGACAAACTATCAGAAAGAAAAAGAGGCCAGGTAGACATCATTATCGCAGTTAAATCCTACGGCATTGGTACAACAACCAAACTCTTCACAGCGGAGGTTAATAAAACAAGAATAGCTGTTATATTGGCAACATCCGGCAAAGGGTTGGAACGAGAAGATGATATGTTCTTCATATATAATATCAAAATTAGCTATTGTCTCTGACATTTCATTGAAATGTGGAACTGAAATATAATATTACCGAAATGTGGAACTGAAATACTCGTAGGTTTAATTTTATCCGAGTGGTCTTTTGGCTAATCTTTTTGTATCGCTAGTTTGAGTTTCAGAAATATTTAATCATTTTTACTAAAGACAAGACATTTGATTTTTAAAACTATTTATGATAAAACGCTTCAGGCCTTTTCAGTCCCGAATCTTTTTCTTCTTCGGAGGTCGATGTCGTCATGGTGGCTTGGTGGGTTGTTGCTGAATGGTTGGTTCGTGGGTGCCGATTCCTGGGTGCTTCGTTCATTATATAGCGGGTTCGATGTTCACCGCTTGTGGGTGTAGTGTTGCGGGTTATACGTAATTTAAAAAATTGATTTAGTATACTGTCTGTTACCTCGTTGTTAGCGGAGTCTCTTCCACTAAATCTGAAAGGTCTGTGTATAATGCGCGGGGAGAGGAGAACTGTCATAGCGTGTTTAGGTATTCTGCCGGAAAATTGCTAGTTTATAATCATCTTATTTTAATTAACATGCCAATCAATTTAGTGTTATAGTCATTACTATGTGCAAGTTGTTGAATTTCTTTTATATATCTAATGTATTCTATAAGAACTGTTAAAGCTGTGCGCGTCAACAATCTAAGAGCTGGAAATGTATGTGTTTTATAATAATAAAAGTCCTGTCTTAGTATGTTATCTGTTTGTATAGGTTTTGAATAAACTTAATATACCCGTTTGTTTTTAAAATTGATTTTTAGGTTTAACTCTAAATAGTTAATACGCACTAAATATAAAATGTGTTTTCCTCTTGAAACGTGCGTGAATGCCACCGAAAAACTCGGTTACTAAAAAAATTGTGCTTATGTTTGTCATTCATCAAATGTGAAAAGCTCAAGTCGCCATTTATTTTTAAGGATAAAGAGCGAGCATGTACACATTAGAAATGCATGTGATACCTGGAAAAAAGTAGACAGAGGAAAAGTTTGAAAAAGCAGTTTCAGAATCAGAAAACCGTCAAAAAATTATATCTGAGTTTATACAAAATGTTTTGCGGAGAAGGATTATTTACTTTACTGTTCGGTTACGTAAATATAAATTGATGTTATGTTTAAAACTAGAGGTTGAGTTTAATTTCACCTGAAAACGCTAACGTCAAAAATACCACAAGAAAACTTACTACAACAAACTTGTTAAGAAGGGAATGTAATAAATCCTATCTTCACGATCTTATTCGCAAAGCATTTAACCTTAAAAATGCTACATTCACTAAAAGTAAGGGTTTATAATAAATACATATTTATTGTAATTGTTAAGTTTAATAATATTTTGATACAGATTTTAATACTACGAACTGAGAAATATTCTCAAAACTATTACAAAAGAATTAAATAGAAAATTCATTCTTCTTCTACTTTCTTTTTTCTTCTTTCATAGCCTTTTTCACCCACTGCTGAGTATAAGCTGTCCCAAACTCCTAGCCTCTCTCATCTGACCAGCTCTTCTCACAATATTATCTTTCCACTCATCTGTGATCTTCCTGTATTTCTCATTGCTAATCTCGTTCTCCATTCCAGAAGTACCTTGGTCCACCTGTCATCCGCTATTCTCGCTAGGTGGCCTGCCCATTTACGTTTTGCTAAAAGCACTGTAAATGTGTAAAATCTCGGTCCTCTTAAATAATTCTTCAGTTTTTAAACCATATCTGGGCTGTATGGTGGTTGATCAATCGCCTGAAACCCTCATTCATCTAAAACAGGCACGACTTCTCTAGCCATGTGGACTCCTGCATTGTCATGCAAAATCAAAATGCCCTTTTGACACAAATGGAGTTTTTCACAAATGATGTTCCTTAGATCTTTTAGAGTATTGGTATAAGTTTCTCTAGTAAGTGTAGTCCTTCTTGGCATGTATTCGATCAAAAATATTCCCTCCATGTCCCAGAAAATTGTGGTCATTGACTTCCGAGCAGAAGATTGGGTTCGGCATTTCTTGGGAGGTGGAGAACACTTATTGTCCCATTGCATGGATTCTTGTTTCGTCTCAGGATCTCAGTGATGAACCCAAGTTTCGTCAGAAGTCACCATTCGTGATAGAAACTCTGAATCCTATTCTAAAGTGAACTCATGTTGGTCGCACATTTGTTGGCGGTACAGTTTTTGTTCCGGAGTTAGGAGCCTTGGAATGCACCACGCTAACACCTTACTCAAGCCTAATTTTTCGTATAAAATGGTAATGACGCTACCATTCGGAAGATATAGTTGCAACTTTCAAACGTCGATCCTCCAGCGCCATAGCCTCAACTTTCTGACACATTTCTTCAATAGTCGCATCTGTAGGTCTGCCCGATCTTGAGTAGCATTCAACGGATTCCGGTACCCAATGAAAATGTTTACACCTAAATTTAACTTTTTAATAAGACGGAGCTTCATCTTCGTAGACCGCCGTCTTCCTTTCATATATAGTTTCTGACCTGTTCCTTTCTTTTGTGAATAATATTATTACACTTCGTTGTCCAAGTTTTACAACATTTATTTTATTACAACTGAACACAACGGGTGTGCAGATCTGAACAAAACGTTCTCTTTGTAATCGACATCTAATCCTTTAAAGTAGCGGCACAAAAATAGTACAAATGCTTCCTAACGTTACTTTAATGAGCATAGGAAATTAATCTGAAATAGGTTAAACAAATTCCACTAAATAATAACTAGTAAAAAAGAAGATGAAATCTACTTTTACCACTTAAATCAGGTTATGCGCAATACTAGAACATATAATTAAAAACAGGAAAATATGGGAAGCTTTACTATTAAATACGGAAATCAGAAAACGGTTTGAAGAATTATTTAAAGTTAGTGCTTAAAACCCTACAACGATTAATATTTTTTGCGAACATCTAATTAAATTAGAGGGAAGTATGAAAAACGTTTCCACTAGCTAGTAGCTGGCAAATCCGAATATTCCTTTATCAAATTCTTCCATCAATCTAGATATTGTAATTAATTTACAATTTACAAAATCGAAATAGAAGCATACCAACAATAATAAACAACCAATTATATTGACATTTAACAGTGACAGCTGTCATACTTCAAGAAACGGTAGCTGAGTGTTAAAGAAATATGTGGTCAACCAAGCCGTCTGTTTCTCCTTCTTCTGCATATAACGTAGATTGTTCTCAGTTCGTACGCGTCGGCGTTCCCAAACGCACAAATAATAGCCAGGAAGGTACTCGTAGATCGGTTCTAAAATGAAATAAATGACAATTACGGATGTTTGACAGTTAACTAGGCTCCGACATAAGTTAAAGAGCTTAAAATTAAATACCGGTCGACTTAACCACAAATACCAAAAAATATAATCTTTAAATCTGCATACAATGTTTTACTAAATAAGGAACTCTACAGCAGATCTTTATAACCTTCTCTTTTCCCAAGCACATGCCTTCACATACTTCTGTACACATTTTGATGAAATCCTATGTAGTAGCAGAATTTAACGGATGGTTTGTTTTGTTTCAGCACGGGACGGTAGCCACATCCAGCGAAACGAGCGTAGGTACTCAGCCTGGTGGAAGCGTGACATCACGAACAGCTTCAGAAACACCTCAGATACCCACATCAAGTGGACATCATCACACGGGTGCCAAGTTTCGGCACGGCCTTCTTCAGCTTATGATCCATACGATCGACCCCCTTCACGATGGTCAGTATGCAGGTACCCTCTAAATTTTTTAAACACTATTGATGTGTAGAATATAAAAAGTTTAGTCGGTTGTTTAAATGTTATTTTAAGATACTGTTACCTCGTTAGCACAAAAGATTCAACACTTGTATGTAATATCTCTTGACACTAATGATTTTAGAGTAACTAATTCATTTTATTGCTACTGGAATGCATATGTTCGCTTTTGAAACAAATGTGCTATTACAATTTAACTGTTAGTACCATGTGACTGCATTTTATACTGATTATAGCAGATTTTTGTGCTAACGGTAGCAATTCATTTCCAGTAATGTTTGATGAAACGGGTTAACTGTACTTTTGGGCCTGTAATGTTATACTTGTGCACTTTCTATATCCACAACTGCATGTTCTCTAATAAAATGACCGTGTTGCGGTGTTTGTTCGTACTGTGGTATTTCCTACAGAGCGTGTTGACATTTTATTGTATTTTAAATAATTTCGTTTTGAATAAATTGAGCTTTTGGCAAGGGTCCAATATTGCGTGGTACGCTTGGTAGAAAATACAAAATAATATATGTGTCAGAAGAAAACCTCTAAATATTACGTACAGCCGCAATAAAAACTTATAACTGTTTGCTCATAAATTCTCTTGCAAAGAGAATGTATTATTATTTTTAACTCAATAGGTCTGCTTATTATTTTCATCATAAGCACTACGTGTAGTGTAGTTTCTTCTTCTAAGCAAATTAATTTTCGAGATGCTATATAGTTATTTATACAACGGTCACGGCATCAAACGTTTACTATATTTCCTTGGATTTAAAAAGATTGTGAATAATTTAATAATCTTAATAATTGCATGTGTTACTGTACAACCACAAAAATCTGCGAACCTTAAGATTGACATGCCAAACCAAAGATTCCCCAATTTCAAATAGTGATCGTACAAAAAATTTTTCCATATAGTAATTTTAAGTTTCACCACACCACCATGGCCAATCCTAGCATCTACCAGATCATGTTGGTAAAGACTATATAATATCTAGACGTAATATAAATAATACAGGATTATAAAGTTTATTATAAAATAATAAAAATATATAGCAAAATATTCCACGTACCTCGAAAATATATTAAACACATTTTATACATTGTGTTCTCTGGATTAGTTAATAAGTTAATTACTAATTAATAACAATAACTTGTTGGTTGCTATGTCACAAACTTCCGTTACATATTGAGTTATAACGTCTTTCAAAGATCATTGTAAGTTATAAATAACACTGGAATGTTACAGGGAAGCAAGTTTACTAATAATCAACGCTTGCGCAAATATATCTTAAATTTACCAATTACCAGCAATATAAGTAAGTACGAGGTTTAATCGAAAACTAAGGCCTGTTTATTAAATATTCCCACCGAATGAGGGGCGTAGTCAATTTGGTGCAGTGTGGAAGTGCTTTAATGGTTGTTGAGCTAGCCACACGTCACTTTACCTGGTTCTGTCATTATATTTAATTGTATAATAAAGCGCTAAAATGAGCACTACGCTTGAAAAACGCTGCCGAAATTCGCCGTCAAATACGCGAGGTTTTTGGTCCAGGCAGCATGAGTGAAGAACATTGGTGTGGGAAATTCAGAAATAGTTGCCAAACGTGCACGATGAGGAACGAAGTGTGAGAATGAATAAAAAACTACACTAAGATTGGCGTTCCACGATTTCTGAAATAGTCACAAGTTTTCTTCAAATTTCACGCACTATACTGTATGGAATTGTCACGAACAGACTACATTACCACAAACAGTATGCGGTGTGGATGCCAAAAACGATGACGATTTTCACAATAGCCAGCAAATGGCTTCCTGCATATCTAGGAAATTTAAAGCGATGAGTACCTAAATTACATTGTGCCTGGCGGACAGACTCGAATTTCTGCACAAATGTTGAAACTAAGCAACAATCAATACAATAGAAGTTCCCCAAAACTAAATAGTTGAAGCAAGCGTTCGAGAACCAAAAGCTCATGGCTATTGTTTTTCTTACAGAAAAGTCATGTAGTTGGTTTAGTTCCTGGACATAGTACGATAATTAATGCAAATGTGTGAGACCTTAAGAAAATTGGGAAGGGCGATTCAAAACAGCAGGTAACGATTGCTGACCTCTGGAGTCATGCTTTTGCACGATAAAGTCTGTCCCGCACGCAGCAGCTTGCACTGCGCAATCCATTGAGCAATTAATTAAATTAGGAAACTTTTAACCATCCCCATATAGTCCTGACTTGGTGCTGAGTGACTTTTACAAACTCTTCTTTCATGATAAAAATTATTTAATAATTATCTACGTTCTCTAGACGACGACCACCTCAAAAGGACGGTTCAAAACTGGTTTCTGTCACAGGCGACAACCTTCTAAGATAGAAATTTGTGACACGATATAATGAGTGTTTACATTCGATTGGTGAATATGCTGAGAAAATAGTTTAGGCGTTCAGTTTTCTCAACATTACATTTCTGCTTATCGGCCGATCGGGCTTTAATTTCCGAATACATCCCGTATATGTAGCCTCTATACCATTTTGAAAAGTGATCAATGATGATTATCTGTTTCCACGTATTGGTTATTCAGTACTATGTAAATGAAGACGTTGAACCTTATATATTTTGCTGTTTTTTGAAATCTGATGTTATAGTTTTACTCACATTTTCTTGAAAACGAACGGTAATAACAATATTTGCATAACATACCAGTGTATTTAAAAGCCTCGCGTTGTTATATAAAGTAGTAACTATATGATCTGTCCGTGACCTAGAAAAAGTTAATATAATGGTTTTCAATTTTGGCACACGTTCCACTAACATATCTAGAGAGCATATGTAAAATTTCATTAGTACAGGAAAACTGTGCCAACTGTCGGCGATATATTTTAAAAAATACTTACTACCTACAATTGTTTATTTAAATAGAACAAACTGAACAACATCCTGTAATCAAATACGAGGGCTGTTCTCTTTCCGCTGAGCCTATCTAGCAGACTGTGATATCTTGAAATAAATTTTGCTTGACGTTTTAACGTAGTTGTTTACAAGTTTAATTATAGTACAAGTTGTCAAATATACTTGAAGGTTTTTAAAATCCATAATTTTAAAGTAATCCCCAATGAATTAAGGAAATGAATAAAGAACATTATCGAGCTGTTATTTTTTACAATTTCACGTGTTGCTTACGCCGTAAAGAATGCTTTGAGGAAATCAATCGAGTGTTTGGTGACAAGTCGTATTCCTTAGTTACCGTAAAACGGTGGTACTATAATGCTAGAACCTTATTAGAAGGTCTTAACACCAAATAACTTATAAATAAACGACGAATTTGGAGAGATGAAATTTATTTGTGTATTTACATAAGAAGGAAAACCGTAACTGTTTATAATACATAACGACCGTTGCCCCCCCAACGCACTACATTTACCCCCCCCTCTCTCTCTCAAAAAATGTTTTCAAAATAAATCCTTAAAAATAACAAAGTCAAGATAATAGTACAATAAATTCTTAACCTAAGTAAACTGGACGAGGCACGGTGATGACTGCTGGAAATTCATTCCCTAAATGTAGCATGAACCATCCGGTCTTGCCGTCATGTGAATGAACATCGCCCAAGAAATGCCTAATTACTATTTCCCGATGCAGTGGTTCTGTACAGATGACCTATAAGAGAGAAAGATGATTAGAATAGAGCGAAAAGGTGGAAAGGATATACTCGGTTCTGAGTCAAGGAACGTGGCTTGATTATCAGAACGACGAGAGAAGAGACAAGAGTAGTGCGGTGGAAAAAGCACTGGAAGGCGAGAAGAGCTCTATATGGAAATTGCTTCATCACAGGAACAACACAATAACCAAAAGAGGAAATATTAAGAGATGGCAGGTAAATGAGCATGAAATGATAAAGCGTTTTCTGACTGATTATGAAAACAAATGTCAAAAATTGAGACTTAAAACTGACAGTTCAGAAAGATGGAATGAAAACGGAACTTATCTGAATGTAGTGTAGAGCAGCACCGATCGGGATGACAGCCTGGGCGAGGACCAAACACAGTGAGGCAATTCCGGCGGAACTTGCGGCAGGAACAGGAGCAACCGGGCAGGCAAACGGGCAGGAGAACGTAGGAAACATTTTTTTGTACAATATCTCCAAAATTTCGAGGAATTATGTAGTAACTACGTGCGGGGCCACCAAATATAATGCGAGAACCTTATTAGAAGGTCTTAACACCAAATAACTTATAAATAAACGACGAATTTGGAGAGAAGAATTTTATTTTTTTATTTACATAAGAAGGAAAACCGTAACTATTTATAATACATAACGACCGTTGTCCCCCCCAACGCACTACATTTACCCCCCTCTCTCTCAAATAATGTTTTCAAAATAAATCCTTAAAAATAACAAAGTCAAGATAATAGTACAATAAATTCTTAACCTAAGTAAACTGGACGAGGCACGGTGATGACTGCTGGAAATTCATTCCCTAAATATAGCAGGAAGTGTACTGGCACAGGACAGCAGTCAGCGTGCGGAAAAAGCCGACAATGCCAAGAACCATCCGGTCTTGCCGTCATGTGAATGAACATCGCCCAAGAAATGCCTAATTACTATTTCCCGATGCAGTGGTTCTGTACAAATGACCTATAAGAAAGAAAGATGATTAGAATAGAGCGAAAAGGTGGAAAGG
>JABXWE010105064.1:0-11479 GCA_014611495.1 Limonius californicus | reverse complement strand
TACATTTACCCCCCCCTCTCGCTCAAAAAATGTTTTCAAAATAAATCCTTAAAAATAACAAAGTCAAGATAATAGTACAATAAATTCTTAACCTAAGTAAACTGGACGAGGCACGGTGATGACTGCTGGAAATTCATTCCCTAAATGTAGCAGGAAGTGTACTGGCACAGGACAGCAGTCAGCGTGCGGAAAACGCCGACAATGCCAAGAACCATCCGGTCTTGCCGTCATGTGAATGAACATCGCCCAAGAAATGCCTAATTACTATTTCCCGATGCAGTGGTTCTGTACAAATGACCTATAAGAAAGAAAGATGATTAGAATAGAGAGAAAAGGTGGAAAGGATATACTCGGTTCTGAGTCAAGGAACGTGGCTTGATTATCAGAACGACGAGAGAAGAGACAAGAGTAGTGCGGCGGAAAAAGCACTGGAAGGCGGGAAGAGTGTATTTACATAAGAAGGAAAACCGTAACTGTTTATAATACATAACGACCGTTGCCCCCCCAACGCACTACAGTACTCTTATCTATACTTTTGCTACATAGTACCGCAATTGCTTGCTTTCCTTTCGGCATTCTTTCTGTTATTGTTTCTTCATATATTCCATTTTTGTCTATTTTCGCTCCTGACCATACCCGGTTAGTTGCTACATCTGAATCTCTTGTACTATGTCCTTTTCTACTTCCATTCTTTCTCTAATTGTTTCGTTTCTATTGCGTTTAGATACTCTCGCTGATCTTCTCCAAAAATCCATCCATTTGCTATGTTTTTAGTGATTTGCCATACCTCAACGCCATAAGTAGTGATTGTTTTACTATGGTGTTGTGTATCCCATGTTTAGTAATTTTATTTATACTTTTTGTCTATTTTCACCCCTAAATATGTGTAGTTATGGCATTTCTTTATTTGTTCGCCCGTGTCTAATATAATTTTTGGCTTATCCACCCCTATCGACAGATATTGTGTCTTGTTAAAATTTATGTCCAAACCCCACTGTGTGTATTCTTCTTGAAGTTTCCTGATCATGTATGAAATGTCGTCGTAGTCCTGTGCTATGACCACCACGTCGTACCCCAAGTGTAGTGAATACAATATTTTATCATCATTCACTTGTAGTCCCATTCTATTACATTTTCCTCTCCATATTTTCAGAGCTTGGTCAACATATATTTTAAATAATGTAGGAGATATCGCTCATCCCTGTCTCAGACCCTTAGTAATTTTGTATCCACTTGTTAAGTTTTGTCCAATTTTTATTCTTGATGGTCGGTTCGTGTACAATTCCTGAACCGCTATTGTTAATACATTGCTTTTTTTTTGCGTTTTCTAATGCCTCACAAGGCTCGTGTAAGGTCCACGAACACCAAATGGATCTCCCCTCCTGGCCATTATTTCTGTATTATTTGTGCTAGGCAAAATACATTATCAGTACATGATCGCCCCACTATGTTCTTCGAGTTCCTGATTTTCATATTATTTTTCTACACTAATTTTTATGATTTTTCATACAATTTGCTAAGGGTGCTTGTTACAGATATTCCGCTATAGTTTTCGCATTTGTCCTTTCTTCCTTTTCTATGAATCGAAGCGATATATGCTTCCTTCCATTCTGGTGGATTTGGTTGGTTCTGCGGGTATGGTATTTTAATCAATAAATTAAAAGGCAAATAACATGAGGATGGGGATGGCTCAGTAGTAGCGGAGCCAAGCTTTGGATGTAATAGTCAAAACGCTTCCCAGTTCAAATCTCTCCAGGATCGGAAAATGTTCTAATTCTTGGGTGATCGGTACTGGGTCCCGGTCTCCATTGTCATTGAGGGTCAAATTAATGGCACTCCTCGTATTACTGTCGCATTAGAGGAGTAACAAGACCATAAACAAAAACATTCACACACAACAGGCAAGCCAAGCACGGTTTCGCACCAACACCGCAGAGTCGGGCCCTGTTGTGCATAGCACAAACTAGCTTAGCTTTGCCTCAGACCGCCTATACACTGCGCTAGTGGTGGAAACGAGGATCATGATAATGATGATAATGATCAGCTAAATATAACATGGTGAAATACGAAAGATTTAATATCAATGTTCTTCATGTCTACCTTCCATTTGCACGCAAACTTGGCATTTTCGCAAGTTAGCTAAATCATCAACTGCCTTTGAATGCACTAACAATTTTAAATATGCCCAAATACGAAAGCCTAACGGGTTAAAATCAGGGGGATCTCAATTACCGTGCATCTCTTTTTATACGGGTACAATTGTTGTTCGTACAAAAATTAACTAATTGATATGTAGTTCTGCACCAACTTTTCTGGTGTTGTGTTCGGACTTTCTTCTATTCTCTTAAAAAATTGAAATGTTGTGGGAGTAGAAACGGATATAAGCTGCCCGGCACCACTGAATGAACCAACTTCGCGCAATCGTAAATGTTATTTAATAAATAATAAATACGATTATAATACAGTATTGTATTCAGATTAATAACGAATAAAGTAATTAAACACAATAATAGCAACTTAAATTTTATTATTTATGACAGGTGATGCGCCTGCTATAGCTGCTTATTGATTAAAATACAGAACCGTCCCTATCTGTAAAACAATTGGTACGCGGACATACGTGGATGGTTCATCAATTATTGTCCCTAAGATAGAAGGCGTTGACCCATAAATGAATCATTCTTTTCCTAGAAACGCCTGTAATTGACATTAATATATGCCAAGTTGCAGCTGCCTATCTTGTTGTGTGTTCATAAAAGTTATACATTTAATATTACTGTTGTGTTGGTGTTGGTTGAAATGGAAAAATTCCAGACAAGGGCTGTAATAAAATACCTTTTTAAGAAGGGTTTATCACCGCAGGAAATTTATAATGACATGTTCAGAGTATTGGGTGATTTCAAATTAGGAAGGAAGTCGTGTCAACATGCAGCACGTGCTGGACCACCAAAAACTGTTGTCATTCAAGAAAATATAGACTTGGGTCATGATATGGTACTGAGTGATCAGAGAATTAGAATCTAATATATTGCTGAGACATGTGGTTTTGCCCTTGGAAGCGTTCAGAAAATTTTGCACGAGGAATTGAGTCTGAAAAAAATCTGCCCACGATGGATTCCCAAAATGTTGTTACCTGATCAGAAACGGGCCAGGTTTCTCACTCCTGCGAACAATTTGACATTAATGGACACGGATTTGGAACGGGGCGTTCTGTTCCACCAAGACAAAGCTAGCGCTCACAAGACTTGTGTTTCTACGGCTGCTATTCACAATAATACATTTGAAATTTTAGAATAACCGTATTGGCCAGATCTGGTTCGTAGTGACTTTCACCTGCTCGCCTCAAATTGAAAGAGCATCTTCGGGGAACTCATTTATCGGACGATGAAGAAGTGAGGGCTGCTGTGAATGAGCGCTTTGCAGGGCGCGACAAAGAGTTTTTTTTTTTCTAAATGCATTCAAGGTCTGCATCATCGTTATACTAAGGGTGTTAATCTTTTAGGGGATTATGTTGAGGAATAAAGTTGTTTCAAATCTCTGTCCTTTGCTTCTGTATCAGGGACAATATAAATGATGAACCACCCTCGTATGTCGACTATGACTTTATTGTATGGTTTGATGAGTACTGTATGTGTGATAATTATCCGACTTTTATTTTAAACACCCTGTATTACATATCAATTTAGTATCACTTTGACAGCAGATATAAGTCAATCCTTCACACTTTCGTTACATAAATCGCATATTTAGTATTTGTTTGTAGGTATCGGGGCAATAAATGTTTCGAATTAATTAAAAAGTTCACTTTAAAGAGCATTCAATCTTACGCTAAAAAATTTAATTGGTCCATAGTTACGCAGTTACGCAGTTACGCAAATCTACTACTAACTTTTTATGATAGATTACTCGATTGCATTTGTAAAATTTTATTACCAATGTCATCTACATGTAAGAATTTAATCGATACCAAATACAATAAATACAAAACTATTAGAAGAATAATAAACAATGACTTAAATCTGAAGTTCTAATTAAACTACGGCAAAATTTGGATACTATTTTTTACTAGCTGGCGGATTGAAGTCGAATTAGTTAAATACATTAGTCTTCTCCACATTTTTGCAAGTCTTACTGTTTCATTCTCTGAAGCTGCCTGTTAACTGAATTAATATATCATTCTAGCGAATCAGATTACAAATTTCTTTGTTTATCAAAACGTTTAAATCAGTAGACCGTCCGTTGTACCTGAAGTATTTCGATTTTATACGTATTAATTTAGTAATTAATTAGTAGCAACAACCAAATTAGCAATATATCTTTAGGGTTCAAAAATCAGTTTGTGGCTTCCGACAATAATTTTCGACGACCATAACGGTTAGATGGCATTACACTGTAGTAATCAGCAGGGAAGTGGTTAGCGACTAGTTGAAACATACAAATTAGTTCATCGCCACATTTCCGACGAGTTCCCGCCTATGACAGCTCCCATCTTCACAAAGTTGCCCTAAATTCAGTTCGCGTTTATCTCTAACGTGACAATAGAATTTCCTCGCCATAGATAGAAAATTATCTATGCGAAGTTTTAACAGGCTAGAGTTTAGCAGCTGTTATATGGTAACGAAATAGATTATTCCATTTTGAATACGTCAACAAATGCAGCATGACACGCTTATGCAAGTTGGCAAGCAATCAACACGACGCCAAAAAATCAAATCTACCTGACTTCCTTAAGGGGGAAAATCGAATATCGAAAAGCTCTTAGTTTTCTATTTCTACCCAAGCAGCATAAGATGATCCGAGGCTGTGACTCGTCAGCGTCTGGCGTGTTTGCAGCCTGATGTGTATTATTACGAGCTGGCGTGTCTGGTTTTCCAAACACTTCTTATCTTAGCAAACTCCAAGGTTTCTCCCCATTTTGCCCTGGTAACTGCAGTGTATCAACTGAATTTTTAGTATGTTCCCTTGGAAAAACATTGCTAAACGAAGAAAATATAAAAACGTGCGCGCAGCGCTAATTCGATTTAAGTTGCAGAACTGAAGACACCCTTGAATTAATGCTGGTAAGATTGTTGCTGCTTTCTGTATTTTGTTTTGGCCGCTTTTATTACAAAGCGAGCCTGCAATATTTGCGTTCATTCATGAAGCAAACACTTAGTAGATTAAAGCATTCGTGCATTTTGCTTTACAATGGCTTGGAAGCACAAAAGAGCTACCGCCGCATCAGCATGTCGCAAAAAGAATAACAATAAGCAGTATGAGGACATGAGAAATGACGCAACCACCAACAGCATAATGTGACGTTAGATTGACAACATATCAGCCTCTGCCACCCTCTTCATCGATCTGTTTTGAATGGAACCCCCCAGAAGCAGATTGGGGATATAAATATGCACAGCACTGAATGCCCAACGCAACCTTTATACCGAATTAGAATTAATGTTTCGTGCAAAAACATTAATAAGGCTAACAAAAGGCGAACTACTATCGCATATTAGGGATTATATTTGTATCAAAGAGAATTAACGACGCTCTGTATAAAAATATGCACTTTTTAATGTAATCCCACTTCACTTGTGTAAGCACTCCCAGTTTGAATTGCTTCTCTTTGTGCATAGAATATATGCACCTGAAAAATGAAAAGCTGGAAAAATACATTACATGAGGGTTAACAATATTTCTAGCTTTAATAAAATGCAATATAGATGTTGGCATTTATTCTGGATAAAATTACTTTAACGGAATAATGACGTTTATCCATGGTATATAATTTTGCACGTGTGACTATATTATTAAATTATTATATTTGCATTTTCAGAATTGCATGTGAATAGAATTGATAAAAAACTAATTAAAATTGTAATCATTTATTTCGTCTGGAAGGTTTCTCTATATTATTTTGCTGACCAACTCTTAAGGAGCTATTATAAGTAGTTATAAATAAGGTAAAATAGTATTTCCCATTGCAGCTACGTTAACGCGACCTTTCTACATACTGTAGGCAGCATATTCAAGATTGAAGTAAAGTGTATACAAGGTCGAGAAAACGACAAAAACTAGTAGTAAAATTGCCAAAACTAACGCAAAAATATGGTAAAATAAACTTACGTAAAGTCAGTTTAGTGAAATTATTTCACCTTCTTGCAAACTATCATCTATCAAGAATATACTGCATACAACTTCAATGTCAATATTTATAGTTCTTCTGTTAATTCAAAAGAATGCCAAGACTTTCTACACAACTTATATTGTCGCATACCATACGCATTGCCTTTTCTATAGGCTGCAGGTAGCTGTCCAGTGCTCCGGTAGGCGGCTCTAAGCTCCGGTAGGCGTAGGGAATGAGATATGCCATGAGTTAGCCAAACTAGAAGCTAGCTTCAGTATTCTTCTAACAAGGTCGTTTCTATATTAAGTATATAGGGCGGCTCATCTAATGTAACGACACTTAAGTTGGTTAAATACAACCCAAACTATATAATACATCGGTTTAAAGAGATGTAGTGAGCCAATGTTGCCATATTCTCAATGAATTTGCCAGTCTGTTGAACGATCTTTCAGCTGAAAAACCAGTAACTGGTATTATACAAAATAGTTTAATGCTAAGACAGATATTGGCAAATGTACCTTATAGTTTTTTGTCGGAAATTGCGTTCAGAAGTCTAATCCGGTTTCTTTCAGTGCCGAAATCTATATTGTGAATACTTTTAAGGCAAGCAATTCGTTCTGTAAGTTTTCTGACAGATATTTCTCATATGTAGTTACAAGTTATGCAGCTTGTGTGGTAAGTTGACCCCATCGTCTAAGTCCTGGAAGTTTAGAATGGGTGAAATAATAATTCACATATGGTATCTGCAGCTTAAAATCTTGTCTTAAATTCATTGATAATAAAATCCAATACTGGGGAAATTCGGAAATCTTGTTTAAGTTCTATAGAAACTTTTCAATTTTCGGGAATTTGAAGTTGCATTTCTACTGCTTCAACAACTACTTTTACTTCTTAAATAAAACTTTCCCACGAGTCACGTAATTGCTGCATTTCTTACACTAAGTGTGGTTTCGACATCAAGGGATATATCCTTTTACTTTATATGACAACGTGTTTGTTCTCTTCTTCTTCTTCCTTCTATTTAGGCTAATAGCCTGTTCTATCCAATTTAAAGCGATTCCCTTCACCTTCTTGCTGGTCGGCTTCGTGATCTTTTTCCCCCTGGCGATTTATCCCTGGCTATCCGTACTATTCGAGTTTCCTCCATTGTGGATATGTGATCGTTCCATGCCTGCCTCCTCACCTTTATCCACTCATCGGCTGTACCTGACACTGATTCCTTATCTCTTCACTTCTTATGCGGCCTGGTCTTGTTTTACGCACAATTTTTTTGAGCATTTTCATCTCATGTATCCATGATCTGCTCAGTTACTTGTGTATCTCCGCGTGTTTCGGCTGCGTACGTTAGGATGGGTCGTACTACTGCTTTATATATCCTACTCTTAACTTCGGTGTTTAAGTATTTATTACACCATATTATGCCATTCAAGGCTCCTGATACTTTGACTGCCTTTATGGCTTGAGTTTTTACTTGGTCTTTAATAATTCCGTGGCTTGATACAGTTACACCAAGGTAATTAAACGTAAACACTTGCTCGATTATAGCTGCGCCAACTTGCAGTTTACATCTCACAGGCTCCTTACTAATAGTCATGTATTTTGTCTTTGTGGTAGATATGTTCATATTATAGATTTTGCAGGTTTGAAACATTTTCATTAGTAATTTCTGCAGTTGATCTTCGTCTTCCGCAGTTAATATTGCATCCTCAGCATAACATACTACCTTGATCTCCACATCTCGCATTTTGTAGCCTTCTCCGGTTTTTATCTCTTGAATTACCTCGTTCATCGTGATATTAAATAATAGTGGGCTTAGGGAATCCCTCTTATTCTCGTTTATGCCTCTATAGGGCCTAAATATTGTCCGTTTACCTTTATCAATAACGTGATATCAATCTCTAACCAATTCGGGGATTTCTTCTGATACTCCTCTTTTCTTTAAGATCTTTATAACATCTTGTAGTACAATTTTATCAAAGGCCTTCTCTAAGTCCACCATACACATGAATACCGGTTTGATAAATTCTAATCCTTTCTTAACTTTTTTGTTGTCAATACTTGCTAATATTTTGTGCCAAAACACGGCCATTAGCCGACGTTCATAAGATTTGAAATCGTTGTTCAGGTATTTAGTTGTGTTCAGTGCTAAAGGAGTTAATCTTGTAGTCATCTCTCCAAAAATGACACCTAGTTAGATGGACAAACCGAAAATAAATATTTTATAAAGCCGCTTCTGGTCTTCCTTTTATCTCACTTAGCAAACCGCCATGCTAACCCCCGCCTAATCCCGGACCCCCAGACTATAGTCCTGTCAACTCCCCCCTTGTAGGTGGCATACCAGGATTGGAACATTGTACGCAAAAGCACAAAGTTACTTTATATTGCTTTTGATGTAATGCTATCACATCTCTACATCTTTAATTTCGCCTAAATCTGGCAACTTATTTCTGTTTAGCTATGATTACACTCGAAATTTGCTCCAGGGGGGAGCTTACAGTAGAAGTAAAATAATTGAGAAGTTCACTGTAGTGAACGACACAATACACACCGCCTGGGTTTGCCCTTATTTCAAATAATAATTTCTGCCGAGGCTGTTATGAAACATAGGATCAGGTTTTCTTTATTTTTGAGTTTAAATAAATATATCGTTAATAATAAGAACTCTAGCTTGTTAGACCTTAGAAGGTAGATAAAACGAAACACCATTAAAGAAAATTGACTACAATACAATACATTTGATGTAACTAAGTCATACGAAGTACAAGTACTATGAAATATGATATACTGCAGATCAGGTTAGTGTCATTCCAATCCCCTTGTTTAATAATCAACATTATATTAAATAAAAAGACAAGACTACCTAGCAACCACGGCAGCATATGTATAATATGCAGAACTCACGGAAATAATTAACACAATAACCATTACCGAAGCAGAAGTCAGGAGAATAATAAGAACCTTAAAAAATAATAAGGTCTCAGAGTCAGGATACATACTCGCAAAATTAATAAAGTGTGGCACAAGTAAGCTACATAAGATATACAACGGGAGAACCAACTCCACCAGAATGGAAGGAAGCATATATAGCTTCGATTCATAGAAAATGAAGAAAGGACAAATGCGAAAACTATAGAGGAATACCTGTAACAAGCCGCTTTAGCAAACTGTATGGGAGAATCATAAAAATTAGTATAGAAGAAGAATATAAAATTCAGGAAATAGAAGAATAGATTGGATTTAGAACGGGACGATCATTTACTGATAATGTATTTGCCTGTCACAAATAATACAAACAGTAATGGCCACAGGAAGGGAGATGCATTTGGTGTTCGTGGACCTTACAAGACAGCGTCTCTCAGAAAAGACTTTGGGAGACATTAGGAAACGCAAAAATTAGCAGTGTATTAATATGAGCGGTTGAGGAATTGTACGAGAACCAAAGATCAAGAATAAAAATTGGACAAAACTTAATAAGTGTAACTAAGGATCTGACTCAGAGATGTGCGATATCCCCTATGCTATTTAAAATATATGTTGATCAAGCTCTAAAAATATAGAGAGGAAAATGTAATAGAATGGGAGTGCCAGTGGAT
Source organism: Limonius californicus (assembly GCA_014611495.1). Lineage (NCBI taxonomy): Eukaryota > Metazoa > Arthropoda > Insecta > Coleoptera > Elateridae > Limonius > Limonius californicus. The sequence goes on along the minus strand of JABXWE010105064.1, from coordinate 1,780 downwards.
GATGATATAACACTGTATTCAGTATACTTTGCGGGCGACCAGGTGATCATAGCACAGGACTATGACGACATTTCATACATGATCAGGAAACTGCAGGAAGAATACAGACGGTGGGGTTTGGACATAAATTTTAACAAGACACAATATATGTCAGTAGGGGTGGATAAGGCAGACATTATATTAGACATGGGCGAACAAATAAAAAATGCCGTAACTACACATATTTAAGGGTGAAAATAGACAACAATGGAATATATGAAGAAGCAATAACAGAATGAATCACCAAAGGAAAGCAAACAATTGCGATACTGAATTTGGTACTATGGAACAAAAGTATAACTAAAATTACTAAACATATGATATATAACACCATAGTAAAACAATCGCTACTTATAGCATTGAGGTATGGCAAATCACTAAAAACACAGCAAATGGATGGATGGATTTTTGGAGAAGATCAGCGAGAGTAGAAAAGGACATAGTACAAGAAATTCAGACGTAGCAACTAACCTGGTATGGCCACGTGCAAAAAATGAACGACACACGACTCCCGAAGAAAACCATGAACTGGATTCCTCATACAGAAGAAAAAGCGGAAGACCCCGACGAAGTTTCACAGAAGGGTTACATGAAGCATTAGAAGCAAGAAATATCTACCCTGAGCTATGGATAGATCGTGAAGAACCCATTGGCAACCAGAAGACGGCACAGACGTTAAAACTGGTTAAGAAGGATATCTTAAATATATTGTAAATGATAAATATTTTTTAAACTAATAGAAATCTCTGCAGAGGAAGATTTACCAATTAGAAAAAATACAATTTTCCTCGAGAAGATTTCTAAATTATAACCTAGTTAATGCATATTGATATGTTCTCAATAAATAACAGGTAATAACAGTAATAAGGTTTCCACATCACAAAATCTAAATAAAAGTTTTTCGAATAATGGGTAATTTAATTTTCAAGAATTAGAAGCGTAAGATTGCAAAATTTTGTACTTACTAGTTTTTTTATTTATATTTTGCTTTTAATACGTAAGAGTTATTAAAGAACAAGGATTTATATCAATTATGTTAATGATTTTTGAGCAACCTGTCAATTAGTCGAAAAATTCAATAAATGCTAGAAAAAAAGTGAACATTAATAACTAAAAAATAGGTTTTTACATTTGTTGGCCTTTATTACTCACTAAATCTAATCAAAAGCTTTGAGATGTTCTCCAAATCAAAATTTCCTTTTAAACAGTTTTGCACATATTTTATCTGTGTTGTATAAATGCTATAAAATAATTTCACTTAACAATTATAACGACCCTTCGAATGAAAGCTTACAACAGAAGAGGTTTAACACCCAAAAGTATGTGGAAATAGTTTCCATAACAATTCTTTAGATTTGTTGAGACTTAATTATAATTTGAAAAGCATACAATCCTAATCATACAAATAATACATACCGTTTACAAATCGAGTAAATGAGAAATCTAAGCATATATGACAGACGTCATACTGAAAGCTCTGCATTAAATGCAATTTGGTGCAGTCATATACATACAGAGACAAGTTCTGTTACCAAAATAGTATACAGAAACTATAGCATTATCAATTAATAGTTTGTAATTGGATGCTACACAATTAGACATTCTGCAGCTCGCAATCTTGGAGTCGCAATATAGCATATTAAATTAGCAACATTCACCCGACTTCACTTTGTTATGCAAGTAGGAAACAAATAATTCATAATTTCTTGGCTATCATCCGCTGTTAGAGCTTGGAGATAAT
>JABXWE010105061.1:0-13409 GCA_014611495.1 Limonius californicus | reverse complement strand
TAGTAACAAAATAAAATCTCATTGTTTTACTAATACCAAAATGGCTTCTTTCTACATAGCGGGTTGTGTAGCATAATATGAATATTGTTATACGCTTGAAGAAAAACGTTTTTATTCTAAACGTGATTGCGGAGGAACGTTTGCGAATTTGAGTTATGATCAAATTCAAACAATTAACACAATTTTGTAAATTTCCAAACACTTAAAATATAAATACAAAATTAACGCCTTTCGTTGCACGCTTAGATTCTTAGTAATTCGCAAATTTATAATAAGATTGAAAACATCTGTTTTTACTTTGTACTTAGTACATACCAAGAACAGCCTTGATGACCAAGTATCTCCTCACCTTCTGTGAATTTTGTATGCAGCAGAACAATTGCAATGGAGGGTATTATGTGACTTTTAATCCTGTCTTTATATACCAACCCCCTGGTGCTGCGTAGTGCGTGTTGTCAAGTTTATAACAATATGTTAGGTACCATCTAACCCAAGAAAAATAATGGGTTTGCGATTTTAAACCGATTTTAGAATTTAGAATTGACGTTCGATTTTAAAATCGAGAATCGAAAACCAATAAATTGTAAAGCAAAAACACGGGTAATGTGGAGTTCGTTTAGTGTAAACATCTTGCCTTAAACTGAAAATAAATAGTAATCCGTAATAGCTCGTATTCTTCTCAGCTAATCTGCACTTACAGTGGAATTATCGCTAATTTTCATAAAACCATGGTATCTCTAAACAATAAATAAACTAAAATTTGTAGAGTATACTTTGCTACTGTAAATAAGTTTTTGGATGCTGGAACTATTTAATCACATGATCTTATATTAGCGAATTTTGTTATCTAATTATTCAAAATCAGCTAATTTATTGAATAGACTACTCCCAGTCTGTTACAAGCAGTGTTGTGGGTTTATAAGTTTTCGTGGAAACGATGAAATGAAACGTGAAATTTATGAAAGTTTCATTGGATGGCCTCAAATTACGGAAATTTACGAAATATAAGAAATTTACGAAATATAAGAAATGTATGAATTAACGAAAGTTTAAAATCTTTCCGAAATTTATAAAACTAAAAAAAAAAATTTTAGAAATTTATGAAACTGTTGAACCGATTGATATTTTCGAAAATTATGAAATTTTCGAAACTTATAAAATTTATGTGATCTACTACCGAGGTAATAGGTCTGCAGTAGTGCTGGCAACCGGATTCGGATTTTCGGATAGCCGGATTTTTTTTAGACGGATATCCGGATATGGTCTATACTAAGTATCCGGATACCGGATTATTCGGATTTATTTTTAGAAAATCCGAAATCCGGATTTTTTCATAACATTCAAAAATCCGAAGTCGGATTTTCGGATATTCGGTATCTTTTAGACGGGTATTCGGAAATAATCTACGCTAAGCATCCGGATACCGGATTTATGTTTTCACTTTTTAAAAGTGTAATGATGATTTAGAACTTTCTTTCCATTATGTCAATTAAACAAAAATGTGTCATTATGATGCTGCATACTGCAGTCAAGCAACACTTATAGGCAGGGGCGTGCGCTCCATGGAAGCAAGGGAAGCATTGCTTCCCTTTAAATTTTGTTAGAAAATAAAAATTTATTATAAAACAATATAACGCTCTCACACAATTCACTAATCTCTATTAATTCAAACCGCCCACCCACAGCCACACACTCATCTCTATCGAGTGTCGCATGTGCGTTGTGGTGAATTTTTGGAAGCAATTCGAAAGTCTGCCTACTGCCTAAGCTTTTTATATGAAGGATGCAAGTGCAAAGCATGCTGCAGGTTGGCGACCTTGCCGATTTACTCGCTGCCCCTTAGTGACCGAAGCAAGCAGTTTTTGAATTGCTTCTTAACAAAATTGTCCTCATGGCTATGGCTGGTGTATTAAAAAAAGGATTTTTCACATACAGTTTTAGCGAAAAATTAGAAATAACTGAAAAAGGTAGACCAAAACCCGTCAAAAACATTTAACAACTAAAGTGAAAACGTGCACTAGATATGTTAATGTATGTAGATATGTACGAACATAACGAATGGTTAACGGGTTGTGATATTTCAAATAAACTTTTTTGTAGGCCGTGTCTACTTTTCATAAATGAAAAAGGCGTTTGGAATAAGTGGGTTTTCCGACTTAAATAATGTACATAAAGTTATAAAGAGGCATGCAATATCTCGGTCTTACTTGCAGGCGGTAATTAAGGAAAAATTATTTGGAAAGTCACGCATCCAGCATGTTATAGATATAGATAATCAGTTGAAAATAAGTCTTCGTCAGCATAATGCACTGGTAGAAAAAATTCGTGATATTAAAAAGGTTAATTGATACTGTTTGTAAATGTCTGAACATCCACGATTTTACGACAACGTTATTACTGAATTTGCTAAACAGGACAGGAGGATCGAATTACACTATAAATAAGTTTTTTTAAATTTGCTTCCCTTTCTTTAAATCCCACGGCACGCCCCTGCATGATTGTGTTCTAGTAAGTATTTAGTGTAGTTAGATTTTTCTGGGTGTTTGTATTTGTATGAGCGTATGTGTTCCTTGTACCTGGTATTAAAATTTCTAGTTGTTTGACCTATGTATACAGAATAACACTGTGAACAGTTTAATTTGTAAATACCTGATTTTAACAAATCGTTAGTTTTGTCTTCTGCATTGAATAAGTGGTAAAAGTGTTTTTTGTTGTTTTATAAATTACTTTAAAGTATTTAATAAAACAACAAAAAACCTTAATTGGATATACTAGAGGCCTTTCAAATTCACAAACACACTTTAACAAATTTTAATGAATGAGCAAACTGAACTCATAGATTCCCCGCTATTGGAAGTTTTGTAATAGGAGACCAGAGACATGTCCAAAATCAAGATCTAGTCTGCTGCTACCCTAACTATAAATGTTTACTTCATTAATTGCTTTAGAAAATAACACGTAAAATGTCGAAATACGTATAAAGCACAAAAAGTAAATAAATCCTGTGAAATTGAGTCTATTATTATTATTAAAATATAAACATAAATTTCAAGGAAGTAAGGCAAGAAACAATTAACACATTAAACTATGACTTGACGCTCCCAGATGTGATACGTCTGGTTTTCCAATTTTAATGAAATTTTGTGTAAAATTGAATTTACATTACTTTAGTTTGCATACTAAATTTCAAGCTATTAATGCAAACACTAGCTGAATTATCGTCAAAAGACTGGTTTTTATTCTCCTTCTTTTAGTTGCTGTAACAAAGCATTTCCGAAGGCATGTTTATAGAAACTTTTTTTCGTATTTTTGGCTGTAGAATATGCCTTCAAAGTTTGTACCTATAATTTACGGACACAGTGTATAGAGAAAATTCTGAAGAATGCTAAACATAATAATCTAAAGGTATTCCATTCAAAAAAAATATATGAGGTTGTTTTTTCATTAGCCAGCTTATATTTTCGGTAATATTAGAGATACAAGGAAAAGTTAAAAGAAAAACTATCTTAGTTCCACTTTATCTACAACATAGCGAGAACAATAATTTTTCATGTCGTAGTAGTTTTTGGGAAAAATGTCCAACTTTGGTTTTTCAAATGGAACACCATGTATATTTTTCTGTCAGACGACTCTACCTGAAATTCTCTTTTCATTAATGTGTAAAAAGTCAAGATAAGACAAGAAAAGTCAAATAATAAAATCACAAGGGTTAGTCATAATCGCCCTTTAATTACGTTTATGAATATCAAAGTGGTGGTAGCTCAGTTGGTAGAGCGCTCGCTTTCTGAGTAAAAACGTCGATTCTGGTTTGGGTTCGAAACCTATGTAAGCAATACTATGCAGATTTTTAAAAATCTTGTCGGCAACCCACCACACACAATTTCCCAATCCGGCTTGCAACCGGGGATCTTAATGCTAAAAACCTTCTCTGAATTTCTGTCATTCGGATTCGACGTTAAACTGTAGGTCCCCCGTGTTTCTACGTTAGCGCTGAGATGGAACACGTGGCAGAGAAGAGGCCGCTGCCCAGCAGTAGGACAAAAAGGCTGTTAATGATGAACAATGATGAATATCAAAAGAATAACAATTTTAACTCTATGCTTTTTAGTTCAACAGGTGTTTAAGGTGTTACATTCCAAACATTTATGAACCCTCATAATTAAATTTCTTCTAGCATTCTGAAACATCTCAGGTGTAATTGATTGAACAGTTCAATTATCTTGTTTATCAGTTCCTGAAGATTATGAGAAGACGTATCATATACTACACCTTTCATCATTCCCCATATAAAAAAAATCAAGCATTGACAGATTAGGTGAACACAACACAGCATTTCCAATTTTTCACTATTTGTATATGTCGAATCCAGAAGATGTAATTGTATATTTCATGAAAAGGCGATCCACTTCATGAAGCGGCTCCACATACTGTAATTTCAAAGTTTTCCGCCACCTGGACAAAAATCCCATCCATTTTATGAAGTGGAACCCATCCTGTTCCAGATGGTGAAATTATACGAGACTACAGCATTTGGATAAACAAATTGTCCGTTTCATGAAAAGGTGGCATAGAAAACAATATTTGGTGTAATAATTGCTGCTTCGTCCAAGTTGATGTCCAATTCGTGCAAAGGTCGCATGATTACGGACCACCTGTCAAACAGTGCCATTTTAAGAGTTGTGTTTTGTTTGAAGAGTGGTAAGTTGTTGTGGTTTGTTTTTCATTTCGGGGTTCTTTTCTCATTACCTAATTATTGGTGTGACATGGAGTACGACATTAAAGACAATTTCTTCAATGAAATCGAGCAATATTACTCAAAACAACCAGAGAAAGAGCCCTTCTCCAAAGAGACATAAGCTGCTGTTGTTGAAGAAATTCTGTGTGCCAATGCGAAATCGTAAGTTATTCCTAGTCTATTCCTAGTACAAATTCAACAAAAATTTATATAAAATAGGTACTATTTATTCCAAGGGCCAGAACAGTAGAAGCGAGTATTACCTGCTTGCCACCTATGCTGTTTTGTCTCTTGCAACGAGAAATTTTTGCTAAAAAAGCGCGACAAAAATGAAGACACTGAAATTAGATATCTAGTCGCATACGAAGACATCTAGGATCGATGTCACGAAATACATGTTTCAACAGGACATGGAGGAAATGTAAAGATGAAAAATGCTGCAACAATCAAATAGTGTGTGCCTAGACTTTGACATTGAAGCATATTTAAGAAGTTGCAAACCGTGCAATGAGAAGAAAAGCATATCTCGTAAACTTGTCGTGAAGCCAATTACATCAAAAGATTTTAATGAAAGAGGACAGGTAGATCTTATCGATTTTCAATCTCTTCGGGATGGCAAATTTAAGGGGATATTGAATTACCAAGATCACAGTACCAAATTCGTTTGGTTGAGGCCTTTGGAGACGAAAAGAGCTGCGGAAGTGGCTTCTCAACTGCTGAAAATCTTCCTAACTTTTGGGGCACCCTGCATCTTACAAAGCGATAAAGGTCGTGAATTTGAACCAGGTGATCCAAGGAATTGAAAGAATTGTGGCCTGAATGTGTTATTGTAAATTGGAGACCCCGTCATCCACAAAGTCAGGGCAGCACCGAGCGCAGTAATTAGGACATCGAAAACATGATCAGATCTTGGATGTCCGATAATGATTGAACACACTGGGCAATCGGGCTTTATTTCGTGCAATGGCAAAAAAATATTTCCCATCATCGAATTACCGGACGATCTCCCTAAAAAGTACTTTTTGGCCATAACCCGCTTGTGAGTTTCACTACTTCCAACCTGCCGAAAGAAGTCCTAGAACGCTTAGTGGATGAAGAAGACCTGGATACTCCTGCTGATGAAGAATTACCGCAGGGGAATAAAACAACTGACAGCGAAACTGATCACAGTGGCAAGTCACCAAATGAAACGCGAAATGTAGAAGATGATGAAGATGAAGGGATACTTGGACTCTGCCACAGTCGCAACAAATAATGAATTTGTCAATGATGAGATCCATAGTGAGTTGAACGATCGAGAAAAAAAGATTCGAAATAAGAGACAAGCAGCCTGCGAAGGTCAAAAACGTGCGGCAGAGAAAATGTTGATGTCATCTAATCGTAAAAATACTACGTTTAATGTAAATGATTGTGTTCTTGTTTCCGTCCCTAAAGTTGACCGAGGAGCAGCAAAACCCAAAATATTGTGGGAATAATCACAGATTGTAAAAAACGAGGTATATCAAGTTGCCACGAGGCATGGTTCGCTGAAAGGTTGGTATGGACATGATGCATTCCAAAATGCTACTTCCAATTTTTTGCAACCTGAAGATGCACATACTTTGAAACAACTTTCTCTACGAGAGGCCGTTGCTGCAAGCTCGGGCGGGCAAGCTGTTGCAAAATATTCCTGCAAACCTTCTAAGTAGCAGAGCAAAAATAAACGATGTATTTGTTTTAAATCCAAGAGGTTATGTACCAGCCGTTGGCATAATAGTCTGAATTGTGCAAACAAGTAGCTCATAATATGAGAATAAATTATAACTTATTTATTATATATCTATATTATATGTTATCAGACGTTTACATGCCAGTGCCAGTGAGTTAAAATTTTCATTATACCGTACAGTCTTGTAGTATTCCTCAAATATTTGTGTTTGTTCTTTATTTGAATGTTTAATGTTTATTTTTTTGACATATATTAGTATAGTATAGTCTTTATTAGTATAATAAAGGAAAAAAACATAAATTCTTTTTTTCTTCCCACTTCACTACATAGCTATAGGTACGAAAACAGGACATCCACTTGCGACGATGCAACAATTATTACACCAAATATTATTTTCTATTCCACCTTTTCATGAAATGGACAATTTGCTTATCCAAATGCGGTAGTCTCGTATAATTTCACAATCTGGAAGAGGATGGGTTCCACTTCATGAAACGGATGGGATTTTTGTCCAGGTGGCGGAAAACTTTGAAATTACAGTATGTGGAGCCGCTTCATTAAGTGGATTCCTTCCTTCCTTCATGAAATGTACAATTACATCTTCTGGATTCGACATATACATTTCCTTTTTAGCAACTCCAAAACCAACAAATACTCATATCAGTATACTACGAAAACGAACACTTTATATCAACTCATATCTGGTTAAAAACAAAAGAACGACAACAAACAGTTTATAAGTTATAAATTGTCAAAAACTGCATTAAACAATGCTGTGTGCCAATTGTTTAGATCTGAAATAAAAGACAATCATGGCCAGCTCTTGTGACTTTATTATTTGACTTTTCTTCCCTTATTGGAATGCGAATCTTGACTTTTTATACAGTATTGAAAAAAGAATTTAAGGCAAAGTCGTCTCAAAAACAAATACACAGGGTGTTCTATTTGAAAAACCAAAATCGGACATTTTTCCCAAAAACTAGTAGGACATACAAAATTATTATCGTCGCTATGTTACAGATAAAGTGGTACTAAGAATGTTTTTCCTTTCTTTTTCTTGTATCTGAGTTCGAAAATCAACCGTTTTCGAGATATGGAGTTTTTTTAAGAAAATAAGTTTTGCTTGTTATTTCAATAAGTTCCCCACCCCTTAAAACAAACAGTCGTGTAAATAAAACATTTTAATTACAAATAATTTGTACACATATTTCGCATCTCCGTAAAAATGAACACCGCATTCTTTCCGAGATTCCCGGATTTATACGAACAATCTGGTAGGCATGTTCTATTCGTTATCGCAATTCGTTTGAATTATTCGCAGGGCTTGAATAAACTAACGACTTTAAATATCCCCAAATACAAAAATCGCGCAGTTTGAGGTCAGGAGATCTAGGTGGCCATACAACTGGACCCCCTCTCCCTAGAGGCCATTAATGCCTGTTATGTAAGGTTATCTTTCTCCATTCCTTTGTGTTCTGAACTTTCGGCCACCAGCATTTCACTTGTAACCTTCTTAAATCGTCCTTGACTTGTTCTATTCATTTTATTTTTGGTCTTATTTGTCTTCGGATATCTAATAGCCTTGCATACATCATTTTCTTGGGAGTCCTGCTATCCGGCATCCTTTGTACATGTCCCAGCCACCCGATCCGTTCGGATTTCACTGCTCCTGCTATATCCTTGTCTTTTAAACTGTCGAGTACTTCTCTGTTTGTTCGTCTCCTCCATATTTCGTTTTCTTGTATCCCTCCTAGAATTCGTCTCACTATTTTGCGCTCCCAGGTGCACAACATATTTTGCAGGTTTTGCGTCAGAGTCTATGTTTCACACGCGTATAGCACTGCTGGTCTTATCACTGTTTTGTACACTCTCAACTTCGCATTGTTTGATATGTGATTTGAAGTAAGAACCTTATGAAGGGCACTTGCACTTTTGTTTCTGCACTGTATTCTTGCCTGCATTTCCGCTTCTTGGTTGAACGTTTCTGCAATCGTGGTTCCCAAGTATACAAATTCTTTTACCTTCTCGAAGTAATACTGTTTTGTGTCACCCCTGATTGTTATGTGACCACCTCCAATTTGCTCCTTTTTTTTCCCGTTTGCATATACTTAGTTTTTTGTTCGTTTATTGTTAAACCATACCCTTTAGCCTTCGTTTCTATTTGCAGGAATACTTCTTCCAATACTGTTTTTGTCAGGGACCGCGGTGGTCGAGTGCGAGAACGCATTGGCCACTCGAGGTCACAGTAAATGCAGTTGCTCCGTTGGGGCGATCGAATGCCGACTGGGGCGACCACATTTGCTTAGTTAAGTTTAGGATGCATGTTGCATGAATGTTTAGTATGTAAGGGACGCCCGCACCCCCCTGAAGTAATGCGAAAGCGGTTCCGGGGGGGGGGGACGGTAGTATGAATGAGCGAGAAAAAAAAATACTGTTTTTGTTCTAGCTATGATTACTAAATCATCCACATATGCTGTAAACTGGTATTGTCTAACAGTTATGGTCCCGCCTGTCTGTTTGTTCTTTCTGATAATTCCCTTTAGGATAAGCAAATACTTTAATATATTAATACAGGAAACTCATGTAAGTTTAGTATGATCAAATGCGGGACATTGATAGTGGCGTCATCTAAGCAGTTCGGTGGGCAAGTTTCAGTAAATTTGGATAATAAATTTACAGATTACTGTTTTAAATTCATGTTAATAAATAAAAACCTAACCCTACAAAATGTTATAAACTTAACTACTTATTTAAACTTACAAAGTAAAGTAAAATATCATAATTATCAAATATTATTAATTAAATAAGGTTTTTGCTATAATAAAGTAAATGGCATTTGCTTTAAATGTGCGACAAATGTTTTCGACAGCTGCCAAATACAAATCTTAGTGGCCCACCAAGCCGCACGCTCCGTTCACGCTGCTGTCAGTGTCACGAGATTTTCGGCCAAGTTTCCTGTATTAATATATTAAAGTATTTGGTATAAGGTTAAATAATAGTGTGTATAAAGGGTCCCCCTGGCGCATTCCATTGTTGGTAATAAAATACTCTGATATTTTCCCATGCATCCTTACTTGGTTTGTTGTATTAGTTAACGTTAAACTTACTAGCCGTATTAACTTGCCTGGCACTCCCATTTTCTTCTTAATTTTGTAGAGTTGGCTTCTATTTACTGCGTCGTACGCCTGCTTAAGGTCTATAAACAATAGATGCAGAGGTATCTAGTATTCCTCACTTAGGGCCCTTATTTGTTTTAGGGAAAAAATATGGTCTATTGTTGACCTACCGTGCCTGAAACCGGCTTGATTTACCTACTTCCTTCTCCATGAACATTTCTAGTTTTATTTTGAGTAGGTTTGCTAATGCTTTATAGGCAGTGTCTAGCAATGCAACGCCTATGTAATTTCAACAGTAGGTTTTATCCCCCTTCTTGAGAATTGGTGTGATAACTACGGTATTGAGGTATTTTCTCTTCTAGCCATATTTCTGTAATAGTGTTGTGTACTGCTTGTAGTACTCTGTCTCCTCCATACTTCAGTAACTCGGTCCTATCTTATGGTCTCCAAAAACACCAAGCCAAAGGTTAATTGAAAATCGTTGTTGATGATTCGATTCAATAATGTAGTATGACGGTTTTCATCTGACCAAACATGGCTGTTGTGGAAATTAAAAATGCAATTTCTTGTGAAACTAGCTTCGTCAATAAATAAGACTTCACTAACAAAGTTTGCGTTTTCCGCAACTCTTGTCAATGTCCAACACCAGACGTGCAGCATAATCAGGCACAATAAGAGGCTGTACCCTTTGAATATGGTATGGGTACAATTGCCTCCTCACGTAGCATTCTCCAAATTAGGGAAGCATTAATATTTGTTTCGGCAGAAAGTCTTCTAGTACTGGTACTTAGATTTTCTTCAATCCTCCTTAAAATGTTTAGTTCCGCTTCAGGAGTAGAAACTGATCTATGCCGACCACCACCACCGCTTCTTGATTTAAATGCGCCAACCTAGAATAAACCTTGATGCAAATTTGTAAAAAAATTTGTCACACGGAAGTGCCCGGTTCGGAAATGCTTCAGCATACAAGCAACATTTACCATTGGCCTTACCATACACAAATGCATACCGGCAATTTCCGTGTTGGTATACATATTTCAACAACAGTAACAATATTAGTACTTACAGACACTCAAACAAATGTTGTTTTATCCACTTCCATGGCAGACGTGCTAAATACGATTCTGCACTCCAACTCTATGTAAATAATTTGGCTGTATCTTGAAACTGGTTTATTTTTGAACCCATGTTTATTACGACTTTTTTGTTTGTATTGATGAGATCTATAAGTGGGTAAAATATCCGAAAATATTTTTTTAACACTCTGTATATACATAAACAGACAAATACATATAACTCGATAACAAAACAGTGTTTTGGTTTTTCAATTATACAATTGATTTCTCTAAGAAGAATATTATAGTTCTACTAATTTAACTGAATTTGTATCAATTCCAATAAAAATTAGTTTTTGTTTACTGATCCTATGAACAGGTTGTATTTAGAGTTGAAAATAAAGACGTCGTTAAAGTATTATTTTTAAAACGTGTTGACCTAAAAGAATTGACATGAATATGTTCTTCAGTGTGAATGTAAACCGTAGTGAAATTTAGATTCCCGTTATTGTATGCCTTTAGTTAAAGCCATGGACATTGGAACTTCTATCTCTTAGACACTTTACATACGAGGGAAGGTTCATTAATTCGCCTCTTTAGTATATAGATGATGAACTGATGAAGAAGAAATGAAGAGCTTTCTTAATTATTCAAAACAATCTCCATTTAATAATGTGTTGTACATCTGTCACTCAATTTTGTAAACACCTAAAAATAATATTCTTTCCTGTCCTCAAAATGGCCATTAAGTCTGACCTTTACTAGCTCATTATAGAATTCGTAGCCATCTTTCGAGGCACCCTCACACTTGATGTTTCCTTCCAAATCTCATTTTTATGTTGAAATTTTCAATGGAAATCCTTTTTTAAAATTAGATGTAGATTAAAATCACCAGAGGTCAGGTTTGAATTTTATGGATAATGATGATTCTCTTCGAAGCCAGAGAGTTTGTAGCACTCATCACAATATAATTGCTTTAATAGCGTATCAGAATTTTTTAATATTGCAACAAACTAATATTTGATAATATTGTCACCCAGGTTTTTTTTTTTGGTTGTTAACAGAATTATTAGAAAATTCCAAAATATCATCAGTATAATATGTTTAACAAACTGCATGAACTGATCGTTTGAAGTGCCACTGCATCTATTCTATTTGGATTCAGGATCATAGCAATAAATCTATGTTACCACAAAAATTATTGATTGGTATCACTTGATCAGTGTTAAAAACTGCTCTTAAGTTTCAACCTGGCGTGGTTTTTAATTAGGTGTAAACATGTAAACATTGTTTTCATCGCCTCTTTGCACTCTTTTTTAACATATTATAAAATAAACATATAATTTTTCAAAATTGTTTTGTCGACAATACCATTCATTGCTGTTATTTCTTTCAATACTAATTTTTCTTCTTAAGTAATTGTTTCTTAAGTTGTCACTCCAGTCTGAATTTCTACCCATTTAAAATTCGCCATTATTTGGAAAACGGCAATGTCAACTTAAATGATTTGGCTATTTACTGCTCTATAGTAACCTAAATGTAATATAATTCTGTTCTGCTGTATACTAAACATGCGAATTTGTGGATTTTCTTTCAGTTTTTTATTTCATTTTTTTTATTAATTGGTGTTTGATGTAACATTTAACAATAATGTAAAGTGATACATTTGTTTTCAGGTATAAGTCAAGATAATGACCATAAAATTAATAATTTACATCCAACATTGAAAATTCGATTGAAGCGAAGTAGCACTAGAAGTCATTACCATGAATCATTACAACGGATAGGTGGAGTAGATCCTTGTTATAATCATTATCAACAATATTGGTTTAGCAGTAGTCTTGAGGTAATTATTATTTTCACATACTATATACAGAAATACGGTAGATGCTTGAATATGTGTAATTTGGTTATCTATAAGTTCTACTGAATTCACTAATTTATGGTTAACATGCAAGCTGTTGTATGATGTAACAGAGAAATCAAAAAGAATGTTTGTGGGGCTGTTTTAAGTAGAAAGTGTCCTATAAACATGGACTATATTTGCAATGACTGGTTAGCAATAGATTAACAGTAATAACATACAATTATTGACGAAACGAAACCTAAAAATTACTTAAACTATACCAAACACTACATCAATACAATCAGCATCAATAGATAGAAAAAAATTGGTGTGGTCAACATTACACTTTAATTTTCTATATTACCCCAAGGTGTATTAAAAGCTGAATCAACTTAGAGACCGAAAGCTTCATGAAACATCCTCCTAAATCTTATTGTTGCTTCCTGGGTTTGAACCATTGTTGCTAGCACCTATATTTACTGAAATTTTGTTTTCAATCATTGTTTATGATAAAGGTTTCCACAATTCCTAAACTAAAGTATATATCTAGCCAACTGTTGCAAATTGAACCCGTATTACAACAAACTTTCTACTTAAAAAAGCCTGACAAACATACTCCTTCGGTTTATCTGTTACGGCATGCAACACTCTGTATATTTTTCCATCTAAACATTTTTATTGAAGATTGCTCCCACAATAAAAGCAATAAAGAAAGTTTTTATTTGGATGATGACTTTATAAGGAAAGTAAATTTTACCAAATTCAAAATTTGAACAATATATTCACATTATAACACTGTTATCTTGAGTAATGTCTTTTTTCATTACCTTAATAAGATTTCTTTAAACAAGCATCTTATTTGGGTGGAACAAATATTTGGAACAAATATTTACCAGAATAGTGAATATTAGTTTTGTTATTAAATATAAGTATCTTTTTTCAAAAACGA
>JABXWE010105058.1:0-25392 GCA_014611495.1 Limonius californicus | reverse complement strand
CCCTCGAACATAACCAAAGTTGTATAGGTATGCATAATTTCAGCTTCCCCCCTCTTGAAATCTAAGATGCTACTCTGAGATAACCTAATTTTGTTAGAAAAATAGTTAACCTCTATTTAACTTTGACACAATTGTTTGTTTTTGACATACCCTTCGCAATCTTCGCGTGCAGTTGAAAATAGTAGATTGTTTGACAAGTACAGAAAAGTGGTTGTTTACTATCGAGTGGAAACAGTTTTCACGAGATAGTAGACCACTTTTCTTACGAGTTAAACATGCTATTTTTTTGTATCCTTAATGGAAAACGTGGAAAACCTAAGAATATTTTAACAAAAATTGTTTTATTACAATCTTTAACATAGTTGCCTATTAAAAGTAACCTTAGCAACGCATGACGACAAATTAAACAAAACAGAATTTTAAAAGAAGATGCAGTTTGAAGAAAATGAGAGTATTTTGGAAGCCGCCAGAGAAGCGACTCTAAATCTACTTCCATCAAAGTCAAAAGAAAAATATGATAAAACTTTTGAACAATTCTGTCAATGGAGAAACAATCAAGGGGTACAAGGTATCAGTGAATAATTTTTTCGTTAAATGTCATTTTTTGTGTGGTTGCGTTGCTAACGATTAAAGTGTTGCTAACGAATAAAGTGTTGCTAATGAGTAAAATAAAACATTTCCTTTGTGAATTCTACTTAATCAAATGGCTGTTTTCCATTAAGGATACAAAAAAATTAATTATCATCTACAAATATACTATAAACGAATCACAATTAATTTATTGTATATCACATTGTAAAATATAACAAAGGTTTATCTGTCATTTAGTGAATCTTTTCATTTTCATTGTCAAACAGCATTCATAGACGCCATAACAACCAAATCTTCCAAATACCTAAAACAAATTGCTAATTTTCAATGTTTTCGAAATGATAAATATAGTATAGCTCGTTTATTGCACATACGGATATAACATTAACATGGTTAATGTTTTTTGTCACATATAGGTTTACGACGTACACGTTTTACTGCATACTTAGATAACATTCAAAAACTGGTCCGTACACTTAATTTTTTTATAATATACTATCAAAACATTCGTGTTGTAGTATCCTGGAGAATCCCTCGATGTAGCCCAACCATATCGGTGTTTCCCCCGAATACACTTCCTACACACAATTATAGCGACATTATTATGAAAATGTAATGAGAGGTGTGCTATCTAAAAAAAGTACATGACAAACGATAAAGTTTTAATGAAAATTATCGCACCATAATCGCTTAAAAATCAAGTCCATGGTTACTGACGTTCTGAATTTTTTAGGTTTCCTACACGTAGTTATAACCGAATGTTTTACTATAATGTACTGCATTAAAAATATAAAAACAGTTCAATGAGTTTAATCACATCATCCTTCAAGTCTAATTTATTAAGCAATACCTCCCCTACCTTTCGAATTTAATTAAGCAAACTTAAAGGTTTCATCACATACTACCCACTCTCAAAGAAAGTTACCTAACAGCTACTACTCAACTTGTAAGACAACTTAATGGGAGCTTTTACACAAATATTTTCAATAAAAAGTCGCGAAGTGCTAACCGTAATTTAAACATAATTTACGACCACAGTACTTGGGATATATTTAATAACGCACATTGTGAAACGTTGAACATACATGTATACTTTGCAAAGCTGAATTTATCCTTGCAGTACTTATCGTTGGATATAAACGCCGCCGGTAGAATTTACAGCCGACAGCACACCCACTGACCCATAAAAAAGTAAGACTCGTTGAACACGTACTGGCACACGTATTATTGAATAAGTTATTGTAATTAATTATTGGCTATAATAGATTAGTTGGGATATCGTGCCAGCGTTTAGAACTGTCATGCTTACGCCTATTAGGTCTAGAACGGTTCTTAGGAAAGCCTTACTACAGTGAACTACAATAATAAACATTCATGAATATAACATTAGATTATTGCATTACACAAATATTTAGTCTAGAGTTCGTAAATATTTAGCAGCTACCTGTTGCTACAGCTTGTTAACGCCTTACTGTGTTCAGTTAAGCACTGTTCGTGTTAAATGCTCTATAAATAATACAGTCATCATCTACTAAAACTCTACTAACCATATAAAAATCGTTTTATTTTGGGATAACTATTATCAGTACTTAGCATCAATAATATTAATTAGGCTTGCAGGTAACTACATCGGTTTAATTTCGTTAACTTATAAATAAGTCAGAATTTGTATTTTCTTTTATTGTACTACATTTTGTCTTATTCTAATCTAATTCTAATTACTCTTTGTTTTTTATATCTGTGTATTAATATATAGTATCTCTTACTAATTTCTTGGGTGTTTCATAATTTGTACCAGGTAATTAAATTAATTAAAATAATTTATCATCCTATTTCCTATAATTTCTCCACTTTTCTATTTTCTGTCTTGTTCTCGTATATTTAACATTTTTATACATTTATAATATATTAATAGATAAGAGAAAGGATTTTCATTTTACTTTAATTACTTTGTATGGAATGTTGCATTGCAGTGATTATATTCGTACCTGCACCTCGTCCTTAATCTGTATTGCAGCTCCCACATTATAAGGCCAAAATAACTTCTTATATTTTAATTGGTTTAATATTTATGGAACTAACAAGCACCCTTTGTTAAAAAACGTATTTTACTTTTAAATTAGCACTTGACTTAATACTTTCAAGTTACCAAATACTTGCTGCTTGCTTGAGACAGATTGTAAGTTAATATTTTTACGCAACAATTTTTACTTCCTAGATGTACTGTTTCTTCGAAATAGTATTCTTGTTAAGATACTCTTCGCGAGAATGTCTTCTACGGTTATTAATTCCCATTTAACAATCAAATGAGAACGAACACCAACAGATATAATTATTATACAAAACTCGAACCCTCGACCTTTGATTTCCTACCAGCCAGCTTGACCGGTATTCGACTGCCCCCAAAATACTTTATAAAAATAGTATTAACCAGTCTTTTATCTATAGTTTTTTATTATTTTGGAGGTCTTTATCTATTTTTTACACCATTTTGGAGTTGCTAATAACCACTTCGTTTCGATTTCACCTCACTTACCGTGGCTCAGCATATTTTGTGGTATACACAAGTCTACAATATTCCACACCTCAAACATTTCCTCCAACAACACATTCAGATACCATAAACACCCTAGAAAGGGAGAAATGTGTCTTACCACTACGCTACTGCTATACTGGATGCTTTAACGTGTAATCAACATAATATGAAATTTTTTAAGTGCTGTATTGTAGAGGATATACAAAATACGTAGTCAGAAAATTGATTTTGAAATTTTGAGAATTACGTATTATATTAACTACTATCCATCAGAAATATACCAAAGCATGATATCATCGAAGCATACACAATTTAGATTTAACTAAATGTTATTGTTGTTACCTTTCAATTATGTGATAGTAATATTTAGATTGAAATCATGTTCCTTAAATTAAATTAAAACTGAACCAAAAGTAATTTAATTAAATTTGACGTAAACTAAGAAAGAGGTTTTGAAACTTACTTTGTAAAATATATCGTATTATATTTAATACAGTCCTTCACGCATAATCCCAATCCATAACACGCTACAGTAAATGTCCTGTTGCTGTTGAATTTCTTCCGAAATTCTGTTTAAAGTCGTTAATAGTAAGGGAATGTGTTCCTCAGCCCAGCCCTATCTGTTAAGCTATCTCCAATGTCCCCTTGCTGGCAGGCCGAAGGTAGTATGGCAAACACTATGTTTCAGCCGCCTGTTATTACCCCAGATAGGAGTATCACCCGCATGTACTACTTTGAACTGACCTAGGGAACACACAACTTTGATAAAACTAGCTAGATATTACATTGGTTACCAAGATTCGAACCTGAACAAGAAACGGTTAGTTTACATCTGCAAATCAAGAAATTATATTCCATAGACACATTTTACAAATATTCCCACACTGTCCGTTGCAGTGCCTTAGATTGAATAAATTTAAATACCAAAAATAAATAAATTCAATTCAACAAATGTTCACTAGTTTGTATTCAAAACATGACTTGTTTAGCGTCTATTCGAAACCAGACGTATTTAAAAAAAATTCGCGAGTATTTTTACTATAATTACTAAAATACAAGCGAAAATACATATTTCGCAAATATTACTTGCCAAGAACAAAACATAGATGCCAGTAGAAATTCACTACTTTTTTGAAGTAGGTCCCCAAATAATCGTCACAATATTCTGTTAGCAAGAATATTTGTTTGTCTATGCATTTTATAATAAATTGTAAGTATTTAATTTTAAGGTAAAGTTATATGATATTTGTATATTGAATTTAATAGTACTGACTTTAATAAAGTGCATCTTCCAAAAAATGGCACGATGTCGTACAGCTAAAGCAAATCATATTTAATCATTCAGAGTAAAAGCCCTTTCAAATAAATTTACTTAGCTTAAAAAAGTAGAATTAGTAAACAATTGACAGTCTGTAATAGAATTGCATTTAACGACCTATTCAGGAGTCTAACCCAAGCCTTCTACGGACTTTGTTGCAGTCTGAACTAAAACTCTACCTTGCTGAAATCGTAAACCCCTTCAGCTGAGACGCTTTAAACATGTATTTAAAAATGAAATATATATTAAACATATAAGAATAACGTTAAGGGTAGACTGTAATATACATATCTATATAATGATATGGTATGCAATGCGAAATAGATATTCCACAGCAATGATAAATGTAAACAGAACTTTATTTAGACTAGTTTTTGTAAACAATTTCACTGCTAGAACATACTGTTTAACTACCAAACGTTTTCACAACAACACATTTTCTTTTCTGCTATATAAATTAATTATTCCATTTTAAAAATCGTCAGTTATGTACAGCACCTAGTACATATTATTTTTGTTCCTTTTTGTAAATTACAAGATGCTACATCTGCATACACCACAGGTATTTTCATCAATTTTTATTCATTTTGCTGAGAAACGCCGCTGTTCAATTTCATCCATAATTAAACACGGTTATGACATACGGCCTATATATTTCAATTAATAATTACAAAATGTATATAAAATGAAAAGCTAACATGCATGCTCATTCGTGCGGTATATAATTCGATTTGCAAATGGCAACTGCGCCAAAATCACTTTACTTTCATGATATCAAAGTTGTCGAAATGCCAGCGAGTCTGCAATGCACGTTATGCAACCAAGCAAATTGGAGCAGACCCATATACAACGATTTCTGTACAAATTCAGATTTACATGAATACTAAAAAATCTGTTTTTTAATGTTAAGTGAAATTCTGGTAAAAAGGATAGCAATCCGTCGGTTATAAAACTTTCCTATACAGATTAACATACACCATATAAATTAGAAAACTACCTTAAATATAAAGAGTTATTTAACAGAATTTCTAATAAATATTCGATTTATATGTTAAAACAATTTCAACAAGTTTAAAAAATTCGCATCGGCATTCTTGGCGCCAATTAAATTAATTGCGCAATTTGATTTACTCTTCGGTTTGGGGTTTTATATTAAAAAGACAGTTACAGTGTTGACCAACTTGGACCACTTAATTAGCAGTTTGCGGCACAGTCATTTAATAAACGTTGACATTTGCTCATTAAATTTACATTTAAGCTGAACCTCCAAAACACGACATTCCTTGAATTTCGAACTAAATTTTTTATTAATTAGCAGCATTATCTAACAGATTTTGTAAAAGCACGAAATTTATAGCTACCTGTTAGTTTCAATTAACGTGGAACTTTCTTTGGCTCATATTCCCTTATATTCAGAACTTAATCGATTTCCGTTCATTCCAACCTTGTCTTACACAACTTTTCTTTTGCGGTTAATCGTAAATCAACACATGAATGTTTTTCCTTTTGCGATGTACAATGCTATCTGCTAAAACAAAGATTTTACTCACATTTCACTTTCAGTCTGACATCACTGAAAATCATTCGAGCGTGTAATCACTGTTAGGATGTTTTTACATGAAGTTCAATCACCTGGTAAATGTGTCAGTAATCCACACTTCTTCCTTAATAAAAAATACACACGTGATTTTCTATCGCTTTGACATACTCGCTTGAAATCAGTGATTTTGTACATGGTGGCTTATTTATCTATACCGTACAATTGATTAGAATGGACGTACATAAATAGAAACTTCCTAGTCAATTTAATGAAAGGAGCAGCTGTCTGTTAATTTTCTAAACACTTTCTTAAATTGTTTCATTACATACGAAACATACAAAACTAAGATATTCGTAGTTCCCCATTGAACAGCTGATATTTGAGGTTTAGAAATTATTGCCTGTACACCTGACATCATATTAGTGTAAAATTTCTGATAATTTAAAAATTGTAATAAAATAATAGTTTAACATAAATTCCGATATACTGTATGAAGTATCGAGTACGTATACTTTTCTTTTACTCAAAATTATCAAATTAATAGTTTAGTACTTCTATTTGAAAAGATTTAAACATACTAATTAAGCGTTATAGTTCTAGGTTCTCGCCACCACTTGCTCGCCACCGTTTGCTCGCCACCGATTGCTCGCTGGGAAAAATCCTCGCCGAGACAGTTGCTCGTCATTCGTTTGCTCGGCAGCTAACTTGCTCGCAATACTAAAATATAATTGCACTAACGGCGAAAAACTAGTTTATATATTGTTAAGCACCTTCGTTTATAAAATAATTTAACACATCTTTTGCTTTATAATTAAAACGTTTACTTTTATTACCTCATACCGTAGGTATATATATATATATATATATACATATACATAATTGTTTTATATGTTAAGGAAATATTTGTTTATGAAAGTGGACAGCTACTTATGAAAATGTTTAGAAACTATATCAGTAAAGCAATTTTAACGCTGTTTTGAGAAGTTATTAATTAAAAATAATGTATATATCGATACAACATAAAAATCAGATACACGTCTAGTTATTATTACCCCATACGAATTAAAATACACCAACAGGCAACTCTGCTCTGACTATCAACATTCCTTAAGGGAATGTTAGATTTTGAGTATTATTAACAGCACATACTAAATGCCTATAAAAAATATTTAATTTTAAGAATGAATTGCTTGTCGAGCATCTGCGCGCTGAGCAGTCGACAAGGCCTGCAAATAATTGTGGAGCATAGAGACCTGCGAGCCAAGGGTAGGCGAGCAAATGGTGTTACGCAAATGGGCAGACACCCTAATTAAGTAGCACACTGAAGATCTTATATTCCGTAAAATATAAAATTCCGTATAGTGGAACTTTTCTTCTTTGCGCGACGGGAAGAAGACCCACAGTACCTACTTCATTGTAGATGAAGAAGCAGAAATATAATGATTTAAATGCACCAATGAGAAAAGGTTTATGAACACCCCGAAAACATTGTTTACAGCGTGTCCCAGCGTCTATTACATAACCTCAATCTCAAAGATCTTTCGCGATCGCGATTTTCTTGTTTTAGTGGTATTGGTTTACTAAATAACGTTTATTAATTGGTAAGTACAGATGATTGAGCTTTTACGACTACCAAATATGCCAAGATACGATGTAAATCAACTTCTCAGGACAGTTGCTTGCGCAGTTCTGATGTTCGAAAATCTCTTTTAATTGGCCGAGAGTGCATATGTCATTCTATCAGCCATGATGGAACATGTAACTTCATTTCAAATTTTAGACGTTCAAGAATTTCCTATTTTTTTTACAAAAAAAAAATATATAAAAATATTTTTATTTACCACTAAATAGGAATTAAACCCCATTTGTAGAAAAATTGGTGGATAGACACATTTAAACTCATAATAGCGTTTTCTAACTATTACGGATATTGGAAATGCTTGAAGGTATGTAAGCTCAAAAATAATTTAGTAACTACCAGCTTTATTATAAACAAAATGCGATAGTGTAGGGTATGAATTTCATATGAAAGTTATATAGGTACACCTGATAAACCTAGGTTTCCTAAACGATTATTAAACACCTTGGACCATATTATGTGATTTTTAAATTTAAAGCTACATATGCCAAAATATGCTAAAAATAAGTGGAAAATAAATTTAAAGAATCCATTTTGGATTGCTTAAACGTTGTAATTGGTCACAATATGTAAATATTTCTAAAGTTGAAAAGTTTTACACCACAATGCTTATATATAAACTAATCTAACAGAAGCACATTTAAATATAACAGCAACGAGTTGAAATAGACAAGTACATAGTTTAAATTAAACCTTAAAGACCAAAGAAATCCCTACATACGCTTAAAGCTGTCAAAGTGATTTCGGTGATTTTTTTAAGTTAAGCGTGTGTTAATTTGTGTTAAACAGAGATGTGGGTTAAAGTATATAGAACATTAAGGAAAGCCCTTGTCACTACAATATTTAGAAAATTTAAATACGTCTTTCAGCAACCAAATTACCATAATCAGTAGGAACTGATGAACTTCAACTATCTAAAGCAGCTCTGACTGAGGAAAACCTTTGAATACAAGTTCTCAACCAAGTAACATAGAAGAACAGAAGTCTGACATCATTAGACTTCCATTATGAACTTGGTGAAGTCTAAGTTAATCAGTTTCTACCAGAGAGTGCATCTTAGTTGCTGGTATCTCTATTTGGGTTTTCTAAATATTGTGGTAGTAAATAAAGAAAAACTTAGGAAAAGTCCATACCACCACAATATTTAAAAATCTTAATACGTATGTCTGCATGTAAATTCAGAAGGAGCTGATGGGCTTACACTATTTAACGTAGCTTTGACTGAGGGAAACCACTGAAGACAAGTTCCTAAGCAAATCAGCAATGACATTCTCATGTCATTACGCTTCTACCATCAACCTGGTGAAGTCTAAGTTCATCAGTTTCTACTAAAAATAGTAACTTAGTTGCCGATATACCTATTTAGGTGTTTTAGCACTAATTACATTGCTTACTATTTCAGCTTATTGCTGGTACATATCTTCAATTATGATTCAGTATATGCATGTTAAGTAAGATTTCAATGGTTCGGTATTCCAACAACTAACTAAATTATAATAAACACCATAAACTAAATGCAAACCAATATCCATACAAAGCCTTTAAGTTTAAGTAGAGTATTGTAATGTAAACTTATATGCAAGTTTTGAGCATGAAACCTTGTTACTAGTAGTTGTAATATCTCACCGAGATCTAATCTACATATGTTCTAAGCCGTACAAACAAACCAGACACAGTAGCAATTTCAATCCTACGAAAGCACACGCGTGTTTCTGAAATATTTGATTTCATTAAATTCCAGTTTTGTTCTTGCAAATCATTATTGGCAATTAAAAGTTTCGAACCCGACAACAGACAATATTTTTGCCGAGCGTAACCACAGAACACATATGTATTGACTATTGTGGGTACTCACATGTTCTCACGTGAAAGTAAGCACGTTCACTTACATTAAGCAGAGACTGCAAATCAATTGCTTCATTGCGTTTAAACGGGTTGCAAAAGTGCGGACTGGAATTTTCGGTGTCCGCAAGAAAGACCTTCTGTCTACCACTGAAAGACCTAGCACTTTGACAAGGACGAATTTCTTGATTAATTACAAAGACCGACTGTAATTTTGTTCGCTTACTTCGTTAATTATAGCCTTTATTTAGATCTCGTTTTTATCAAGAACAACCGATGCAAGAACGCACCCAAAAGCATTCAATATTTAATTACTTATCCCGCGACTTATCCTTCTTAGGTAATTGTTCCTCACAGCAAAATGATTACTTATCAAAGAAATAGATATTAGTTTTTGTTACCATGGGCAATCTATAATTATAGTTCCGTATTAAAAAGATTGGAAACTTCTGTGATATTATAAACCAACGCAGTATATAACAACAATTTATTCTTGTAGCACAAAAATATAAATATTGTATATTCATTGCCTGTCCTACAAACATGTTCCACCTAAGCTATCATAAGGCACAGTAACATATACCTACTCATAGATGTATTACTTTACATATTTAAATCAATAAATTTTGAAATACAGAAACACACTTTATCTTATTTTAAATATGGTTAGTGTGTTTCCCTCTACGCCTCATTCATTTTTTAGAATTGTCCAAATTTGCATTCCAATAGCACTGAGGGTCATAGAACATTTACCAATCTGAACTTAAAATAAAATGGAATATGCGATCGCCCACTTATTTCGAAATAACTTTACCAACCTTGCTACTTACCTTAGAAATCTGAATGATGTAGTTTTTGCGCTAACCTTCTACTTAGCATTTGTAATTTTCAAGTTTATTACCGTGGCTAGGCTTTCTATAGTCTGCAAAATTGAGCAATATAGAAAAGCAGTAATATAAATTTGGATAATGTAAGCAACAACACCAGCTTGTTAATAAATTTATAGCAGCTGATTTTCCCCGCAAGTATCGCTATTAGAAAGCTTTCTCAAACATTTTATGCATAGTATGCCATATACTTTATGAAATAAATTTTGACGTTTCCAACTATACAATAACTGAAATGGTAGAACCAAGGTATTTTTATTAATAGTAACTACCTACATATAAATACAAGAAGGTAATAAAGTCTGTACAATTCTTTTGAAGGGCGACTGCTAATTCCAGTAGATTTTGTAAAGTTCTGAAACGTGGCTAAAGTTATCTTTTTGGTAAGCTAACATATGTTCGATCACCTTTAGGTCTGCCCATTCAAGTATTAAATTATTTTTAAAAAAAATTTTAGTATACTACACATATTAGAAAACAAATGGGACATTTTGTTCATCAAATAATCCAATATTCTTTAACAAGAGCCTGCTTGTCTTCTAATAGACGAGAATATTCGCCCTCAAAAACCAGTCCCGTCAGTGGTTTCCTACTAATGCACGCAATAAATATAATGGAATTAATTACACCAGAATATTGTATATGTAATTTCGGAAGCGCACTGTTTCATTGCGAAAGGAATCAATTCCTGTGCAATATAAAATGAACCATCTCAAAGTGTTATTGAACCTTCTTCAAAAACTTTTCACAACGTTCTTTCGCTAATATCTTCATACTTTTTTACAATTACATTAGTTTCTAATGATTAGAAACTGATTATATTACGTACTGATTAATATAAATTCACTAAAAAACCCCAGTAGAATTCTATACATTAATTAACTCTAGCTCTTCTTAATACTCCATTCTTAATTTTCTTTTATTACTTCTACTTTTGACTCTGCTTGGTGTATAATTAACAATATTACCCTTGAATGTCAGTAACTTCTTAGAGAATCTATCTTGCAAAATCTTATAAGTATCAACTTCGTATTGAAATGATACGGTTGTTGCAAAAAATTTTTCAGCTTTTGTTAAACAACCAGTAATCAAAATATATACATTAGGTCAAACCTATGTATTAATATAAATGTTCTGTTTTATACTTTGCAAATATTTCCCAAATACAACATTGATTTATAATGGCATATTACGCTAAACCGAAATTGATACCTATTCATTTAGTAATTGCTTCAGTTTAGTAGTATTTAAATCTCCGTTACTGCCCTCATCATTATAGTTTGCAATTACATTAAGAATATTCACCACGTCAATCTATCCTTCCATACTATTTTCATTTCTTAACAGAAAATGCCCAAAGCAAAGATCTCCGATATTTCAGAACTAATACAAACGCGAACAAGCAGCTGCATGAAATCAGTTACTTCTCTTCTCGAACATATTTGCTAAGATATTATATTACATCACTGGTGAACAGACTTTTCCTGCCACTGCTGGGCATTAATACTTATCTGCAACGTGCTGCTCTTCAGCTCTAAGATTGTATACGTCCCTATATATTAAGTAATGTGTACAGAAGATATATTATGCTATATTAAAACGTTTAACTCAATAAACCACTATTTAGAACCTTACCGCATATGGTACAAGTTACTATAGCGATATGGCCACCAACAGAAATTTAGCAGTCCTTATACCAGCAAATGTAGTTAACGATGCATTTGTTATTCTTCAAAAACAGGAGTTTGATAGTTGGTAAGAACAAAATTCCCAGATATTATTTAATTTTTCTAAATTAATATTTAGGTGAAAGTATTTGCAAGTTTTTCAGAACAATCCGGATTAGCTTTTTACAGTACTTATTTACGAAATCTTAAAATTAAGCTGCCTGTTAAATGTTTATAATAAAACGCATGCCCCCAAACACTTTTTTGTAAAAGTCATTCAACTTAGGTTTCACCTTTAACTTGTTATAATTTAAAAATTAGGAATTATCAGAGAAAATTACTGTTTACTGCGTTCATTGGGGCAAATAAAAACATCCGTCGTAAATTACAACCAGAGATTGGTCAAACGATATGAGACACGCTGTCTATACTTATATAGTAGGTCTATAAAGTCTATCGTCCTTCGACTACCTTGAGTAATGCACAATTTATAAAAACGAAACTGTAGTACTTAGCCTACACCAAAATTCATAACTCTTTATTATGTCATTTTACAGCTTCTTTATTTAGTTTGTCATGTCCTATAAATTTGCTAATTTCATCAATTCTAGCGAAACAGCGGCCAGCTATATACAGTTCAAAGAATGAAAAATTCCCTTGCCATGGAATTTATGAATATGTTACAACATAGATGGAGTATTTACCTGGCAGCACGTAGAAATTTTTGGTTACAAACTTTACTTCAGGCCTATTCATTTTTTAAATTTTATTATACCCTTTACATTTTCATTCATAAAATTTTAACTAGAGCTTATCATAAACATAATAACCAAATACATATATAAATAGAGACGTAGGTCGCACAATTTACAAATTTGTATATATATGCGCTCCAAAGTAATCTCCTTAAAAAATTGTTAATTCAAGAGTAATCACTTCGTTTTTCTAATGCATGCATTGCAAAAAAACGCGAGGAAGAGATAGATGCATTTACGATACTAGTAAGACTAAATCAGAGAGATTTAAATCGCTTGATCCGTTGCTGTTCGTTCATCCTATTGCGTGGTGCACTTCAATGACTAACAAACAATACATAAATAAATAAATTATCTACATCGATTTCATTTCCGGTTAAATGTCAAAAGAATTTCAAATGCAAATAAATTAAAATACTACCGTGTTCCCACGTGGGAACTCCGCCCAATGTATGACACATTTTTAAAATCCAAAAAATCAAACACTCCAAGGACAAAGTTAAACACTTCGAATTGTGAAGAAAAAATCCGGTAATAATATTCGCACCAGATACATATAAATCACCTCCTTAATTTTATAATTAACAGCTTCCTGCTGCTCAAAGGTTAAAGAATATTCGCAAAATGGCCAGAAACTTTAATTAGATTATATAAAAAAACTGGAACTGCAAGTTATTGTTAAGAACCTTGGAATACAGGCGGTGCCCTTTTCAGTTGGGTGATCCATTTTATTCATTCTTGCTTACCTCTCGTAACGAACGTCAATGTCGTCACGCGGTTCGCACCGTCACCGTAGCGTAAAAATACTGCTCTTGTAAAAACGTATGTTAAAGAAGAGATAAAGAGACGAAAATAAACGTAAATGAAATGACTAATTCGTGTAAAATTCTTTGACAAACCCTGTATATCGCTTTTAACTATTTCTTAATTACCATTTCCATACAAAATTAAATTTGCTATAATTTATAGATCAATCTTTAAAGTGGCAGTAACTCTGAATATATTTTTTTGATTTAAGTTTCTATTATTAGACATTTGCGGTAGAACATAATATACTTTTCTGTAAAAGTTTTAAATCTAGTAGTCAGTTGAAGTAAGATAAGGTAGTCATAGTTACTAAATTAAAACATCTTTATTGACTATTTAACAAGGTTCATATACTTAATTGTTTAGTGACGTTAGGCAGGGAACAAATACTGAAAGTATAAATACCATATATTTAGTTCAAAACATTGAAACTTTATACCGCGTCTCTAAAGGATATTTAATTTTGACAAGCGGTACAAAATTACAAAAATCTAGTCTAGTGCAGATATAACTTTTGTTTTACATACCACCCTCTATTTCAAACTCGCTTTTTTAAATAACATACCCTAATATTTACTACAGATATTTTACAGTTATCAACAAACAGATATTTATTTTGGAATCCATAGCTTTACATCCGCAGGGATTTGCATTTGAATTGCTTGACAAACCTGTACAGAATTTTTATAAATTCTTCCAAGGTTATTAACAATAATAATTAATAATCAATAATGATGATGATTAATTAATAATGCACAGTCTCCCCAAAAGGGGTTTTTAGCTAATACTACAATGCAGTTTTTTAGCCGTATCTAAAAAAATGATTTCTCAATCTTATACATTCATTTTCATATAAAAAAATATATTTGCGGAAGGTACTACTGCCGATAATGAAAACCACATCGCAAATACTCAAAAATTAGATTACATTCGTGTAATAACAGCTGTAAAAGTTTATGCTAAATGTAGTTTCTACCGTTTTTAATTGAACAATATTATTTAGATTATAATAAATGTAAATTTGTATTAATCAGGTACTGTAAGCATGTGTCTAATGCGCCGAAACTATTATAGTACACGTATTGTGTATTTTTTAAATGTAACCTGCCATTGCTTTATGAACATAATTGAGAAACCTAAAGAAAATAAATAATAGTTATCCTGCGAATTATATGTATATTAAGAATCCACAAATAAATATTTTATATTCCAGAGCAATAAATAATTTTAGCAGTAGAGCTATACTTCGATAAGTATATACATATTAAATAATTATAGTAATTACTAAATGTATGCCGCTGTAACCGCTAGGGAGCAAATCAAAAACTGCCTAAGAAAAACTCATCTTGATTACTATGACGACCACCCTGTCTTGAGGCACTCAAAAAGACTCTTATCAGAGGTCCATCCAGGAAAACTACAATACAACTCCTAAATTTAGAAAGAAAAAAATATGATAACTGACGGGCATCATTAGAGGACACATGACTATGGCGACGAATGACTGAATAACCATTTATCCGTGATAAAGCAAGCGGAGAACTCAACATGTAGAGTCTGTGAAGAGGAAGAAGACACCTTCTCACTGGTTATGTTGCTGCCGAACCCTAACATCCCGCAGACCCCGCCACTTCGTGGAACCAGAACTGGAACATAATATGACCAAAAAACCTTTTTTAAGATAGTCATAAAATTCCTCAGGGGGCCAGAACTCTTATAGACCTGGGCCCTAAGTAAAGCCATATGTTTTGTTTTCCACGCGATCCCTTATCCTTAATGTTATTAAGATACTGTCGCTACAAGGTGATCAGCAATGCTTGCCATGAAGGGAAGCAATGAAAAGTATGTAGGTTTATCCTAACTTTTTAAGTTGTCTTATTAATATATTTATAAATTTATAAAACACAACAAAAAAGAAAATATTTAAACTCATAATATATATTCTCTTCATAATAGCTTTCTCATTAATTTTTCTTAAAGAAGTATAATTGCATAAATAAAGAATTCACCTTTGGCCTACTTTGATGGAGACTGCGGCAGAACTGATATTTTCCAGTGCATCATCAGTTTCCATGAATATTTAGTCATTTACATGCATGATATCTGGCTTCATAATTTAAGGAAAAGCTTTTCATCAAAGACTGAATTAATGCAACTGCATCTAGTAAAAAAAATCAAAATATCGCATAATCGTCTGATCTTACTTAATCTATGCAACAATACGTTACGTTGACAAGAAGCAGTATGGTTTTAGAAGTTACATCTTGAAATAAAGTTGTTCTCTCTTCATGAACAAACATTTCAAAAGATCACACCACACAAATATTGTGTCCGCCATACATTTTGAGATAACCTGTGATGAACTTCAGAAAATTCAACTTTTCAAAAATTCCTAAATTTTTTTGTGTCATTAATCATTAATGGAAGATTCCACGTTCTAGACACTTGCACGTGGTATAATAGTAATTCGCTCCTTTGATTTTCTTATCCGAACTCATATTCTTCTTTGTGTGACATTCAGGTTTTCAGTACAAGTTCCTGAAAACTTTTTTTTTTCACACATTCATACTACCGTTCCCCCCCCGGAACCGCTTTCGCATTACTTCAGGGGGGTGCGGGCGTCCCTTACACACTAACCATTCATGCAGCATGCACCCTAAACTTAACTAACTGAATTGCGGTCGCCCCAGCGGGGATTCGAAACCACGCCGGAAAGAGCGCAATTCAGTGTGACCTCGATGGTCAGTGCGTTCTCGCACTCGACCACCGCGGTCCCAAGTTCCTGAAAACTAACCCAGCTTGTAGTTTATTTATTATACAGTGTGGCAATTTAAAAACTTACAATGGGCTATATATCAATCCAATGCTAAGTTTATTTTTAAATTTTGAACCCACCCCAAACCTACTTGAGAAAGAATTTCGCGTAATTTCACCATTGATATAATTATTATTTAAACGTTAACTTAACAATCATTCATCCAATTTTGCTTTAATTGGTTATACAACTTTGGCAAGTTTGCCTTCATTTTTGTTGTTAAGGAAAAATTGTTGTCATTAAAGTTTTCAATTTTATCTTGTTCTTCTTTATTCTTATGATTATACTCCTGTTTATAAATAACACAAATTTCTTATCACCGTGCCATCTGCAATTTTTTGCACATTTCGCATTTTAGGCTAACTGCTAAACTAACTGTTGAGTTTATAGCGTTGTAGGTATTGCCAAACTTAATTATATACGTTAATGAGTATTTATTTATAACTTAAAAAAAATGCAGATTATGAAGTATAACTCAATATAAAGACACTTTCATTGCACTTCTCGCTACAGCAACAAACATAAAGCGAAAAATCCCACATCAGGGCCACTTTATATAGTTGTTATTCCGAAATTGCTGAATGAAAAGGGTTAATATTGCAATTTGGGGATATTTGTGTTTTCTACCTTCTTACATAATATTAGAAACGCACGTTATATTTATATCCACCCCTTGCTGCACCATTTTCCTGTTTTACTTAATTGTATTATATTGCATTTAAAACCCCTAATACTTAAAAATGCGCATATATGTTTCATCTCTTTCACCCTTTAAAAGTGTTAAACTAGTGAATCGCTGCTAACAAAGTAGCATAACTTTACTACAACCAACTAGTTGTATTTACGTAAAAACTTTCGGCTTGGCAAACGACGTTTTCTCATTTAAATTCTAAGATAGTACTCGTGCAAAAATTTCATTTCCATTTCTTCGTTTGAGCTTCCTACTTAATTGCTATTGAAATCGTCTCTGCTACAATGAAAGTACATAAAAACTTCATTTAAAATTCCACCATATATATATACTCCTCCACTTGCACGGTGAAATACCGTATGCAATGGACAACTTTCTAAATTTAACCGGTTCGAATTTGGTGAGCAATATTTTACAGTTACAAGTGCCAAAGGCTGTGCTGCATAATCATATGTGGATATTATAATCAGCCGGGTCCGCTAACCGTTCCAAATACGTGACCTTGAGCTTTCGGCTTTGCCACCGGCCATGGCCACGATGAAAAGTGAATGTAATTATCTAAAGATGTGTATTATGATACGGCTTGTTCTACATTTATTCATTACGGTTAACTGCTTACTTTTTACGGACTAGTGCGTGGTAATTGGCTGTATAATGAGTTTTCCTTTGAATTCGACTTGCGCAAATTCTCATAAACCGCTTCATTTAATTAATTATCTTGCTTTACTGATGCCGAACTGAAAGAAAACTAAAGTTGAATGGGCACCATTGTTTATCCTACAATTAATAGTTCCACAGAACGCGAAATCATGCAGAGATAGCTGCTCGTATACTACATAAAACACAACTTAGCACTTCCGCAATAAGTGATCAACCTTCAAAACCGACGGTTTCTCAATTTCGCATAAATATTAAATTTTGTATATCAAAAAATGTTCATTCATAAATTTAAACTAAATGTAAGTAAAATAGTAATACAGGAAGTAAAAAGTGTGAATCCTCCATACTTTTAAATATAATTCTTATTATTCATTAGGTTTAAATATGTTTACACATGACAACTATGTAAGGAAAACACATGTAAAAATAAATAATTCCTCTTTAGTAAATGTAAAAGTAACGTAAATCAGTTCTCTACCACAAATTACAAATATTTCATAATACTAACATACTTGTGGATCTTATACCTTTTAAAGATGTGAAAGTTTCTTTTATACCAATATCGGAGTGATGTACTATACAATTGCATACATTTCTATGTTCGAGGGCAGACTCTTACGTTTTTACAAAAAGTAGGAAAGAAAAAAATTGTTTTGGAACAAACTGTTTTATTGCTTTTCAAAATATTCGCCTTCAAGATTTATACACTTTTGCATGCGTTCAAACCAATTCTCGGAACATTTTTTTCACTCTGAAGTTGGTATCTCAAAAACAGGTTTTTGAAGGCAGCTTTTCTTGAGGTGATGAAAATCGCTGTCCACGCATTTTTTGTTTGACATTCGGAAACACAAAGAAGTCGTTAGGCGATAAATCAGGTGAATACGGGCAATAAGACATTAACTCAATGTTTTTCTCCTTCAAATAATCAATTATTTGACGTGTTGTGTGAGAGCTAGCATCGTTTTTGGTTGTTTTTCCTGATTTCGTCGATGACTTCTGTCAAGGAAATTGTTGTATACCATTCAGCGTTAACTGTTCTTCTATACTCGAGACTCTAGAGTCTAGAGAAATGTTTGCGACATGCCCAGTACAACCGAAGAAACAAGCAATCATTCTTGGAAGTGCTTCGTGAACGAACTTTTGTGGGATTCGGTTCATCTTGAAACAGGCAAACAGTGGATTGTTGCTTAGTTTCCGGCTCATACGAATAGGTATATCCAAGTTTCGTCACGTGTTGCGATGTTGTATTTTGCAGTTCCTCGCTTGAATTTTTGAGCATTTCCTTACACCAATTAACACCAGCCTTTTTTGAGCTTTTTGAGCAAATTGTGCGGAATCCATCGGGAACAGATCTTTTTCACAGCTAAATGTTCATGCAAAATCAAATGTACTGCAGTCTTCGATATGCTTAAGGATGCCTCTATCTCATTGTGAGTCACATGCCGATTTTCTTCAATCATGTTGCGCACAGCATCGATGGTTTTTGGAATACCAACGGATTTTGGTCGACCTTCACGAAATTCATCACTGACAGACGCACTACCACGACGAAATTCAGCAAACCGATTGTCTTTTCTGATGGTGCTTCATTACCAAATGTTGAACGAAATAATTCTATGCAGTGCTGTTGAGTTAGACCTTTACTAAAATCGTAAAAATCATCCAACGAAAACCTTCACGTAAAATTTCCATTTTTTCACAAAATTGCTTTTTTAAACGCCTACTCGGTCAATTTCTAAGCTGCCACTGTTTTCACAATAACAAATGTCAAATTTTACGAAAATAGTAATGACACATCTCAATAGCGCCACCTAGTGGTTGTTTGTAAAAACTTAAAAGGCTGCCCTCATACAGACTATAATAATAACTATTCAGTGATTTATTTTCCTTTCTTGATAAATGTTTCCAACACACTAAGATATTAATACATATTTAAGCATATGGTCTAATATACTGTTGGTTGTTTTTTATTGCTATTTTTGTTACACCTAGTAGAAATAGGTCATCCGGTGATTCTTCTGTTGTCACCGGTTCAACCGTAAGTGATCCAGTTAAATCACTGTGACAAAATCTGTGACTGTGTCACGAGGTGCGACATAGGATGTACAACTTCGGATAACTTAACTGAAGTAGTGACGGAGCATCACAGAGC
Source organism: Limonius californicus (assembly GCA_014611495.1). Lineage (NCBI taxonomy): Eukaryota > Metazoa > Arthropoda > Insecta > Coleoptera > Elateridae > Limonius > Limonius californicus. The sequence goes on along the minus strand of JABXWE010105058.1, from coordinate 5,492 downwards.
TTTGTGTACTTACGAAACTTTATACACTTTAATAGCTACCGCTAGTGACGATCACTGTCACGGGCTTCTTCAGACGTCAGTCATAATCTATGCCAATGACAAGCAAATCACTGTGACTATATCACAGGCCGTGGTTTCATGGCCCTTCTCTAACATCTAGTGTAGTATTTTACATAAAATAAAAAAGATGTAATATTTACTTGAATAAAATGTTTACAATGGCTTTATTATAAAGCTGTATTTTCAAGGGACAGAAAATTCCTGTTAAGGTATCAAATTCAAGTAATAGTATTGTTTTACATAATTCGTTTGAATAATATGATAACATGAATTTGTATGTACTACTCAGTAGTAAGAGATAAAAGGTTTTTAAGTAACCCGTCACTGAGATACTAAAAATAACGTTCTTCTACTTCTTCTTCTCTTTGAAAGGCATTTATGCCTGTTCCATAACCAGTTATTGTACTTAGACGCTATCTAGCCATCTTCTTTGGGGTCTGCCAATACTTCTTCTTCCTTTGGGGGGATTTATCTCTTGCCACTCTCACAATTCTATCTCGTTCCATTCTTGAAATATGTTTGTATCATTCTGTTCTTCTGTGATCGACCCACTCTGTTATCGGTTTTCTTTCGCATATTCTCCTCACTTCCTCATTGCTTACTCTATCCCTTTTGGTTTTATCAATTATCTTCCTTAATGTTTTCATTTCAGTGACTTCCAGTAGCTTTTTCGTCTTCGCTGTTTCTGGTCTAGTTTCTGCCGTGTACGTCATTATCGGCCTTACTACGCTTTTATATATTCTTACTTTGGTTTCTTTTCCTAGAAATTGTTTATACCATATTGTTCCGTTTAGACAGCCTGCTTTTCTATTTGCTTTTGTTATTTACGCCTGTACTACGTTTAGGGTAGTTCCTTAATTTGTTATTTCCACTCCTAGGTATTTTATTTTCATAACCTGCTCTATTATGGAATCATTTAAAACTGGCGTACATCTTATCGTATCTTTTGCTACAACCATTGTTTTGGTTTTACCTTGGAGATCGCCATATTATATTTCTCACATGATCTGTTAAATTCAACTAGCAGCCTCTTTAAGTAATTTTCAGTTTCTGCCAATAAAACAGCGTCGTCCGCGTAGCATATTATTTTTAATTGCCGGTCTCCCATTATACCGTTTAAATAACGTTTCACCAATTTATTTATTTTAAAGAAAAGTGGAAGATGATTAGGTGCTCAAAATAAACTGTTAAATTTAATTTTCATAGAACATTTAAGTTTTAGTATTCGCACTCTAGCTCTCATTTATTAGTTGCGTGTGTAGTCTTTAATTCCTTGTGTTAGACATAGCTGGTGAAATCACGAGCTGACATTTCATCGCAGTGTCCATCGTCAGAGAATACCTATGATAGCTATCGAACTATAAACGGTATAGTACAGTACACATAAATCTATAACTGTATAGCCACTGGTTTAGAAAATTTACCCAAAGATATTCATAATATAAGAACATCTTGTACAAAATTACGGAACTGTGATTCCAGCCAGAGCAGCTAAATAAAATACAGTAACACCTTTGACTCCAGTAAGCATATCAAATGTCTCAACGCGGAGTACGGTCTATGACTGATACGTGAGAAAAGCCTCAATCAACGAGAATGATCACGCTGCAACATCTCCCTAGATAGATTCTAAGGTGCATCCTGTCAAAAAATCACAAGTTTTTACTGCGATTTAACCGAAGCAGTCACGGTTAAATCGTGACGGCAGAAAAATCGCCGTATGACCCTAATCTATACTCTAGCATAACTTCTATGCAACTAACAACGAATTGAAGCAATGAAAAAGATCATATTCCTGTAATAGAAAGAAATTCATTACTTTACATTTAATATGTAGAAGTTTATCGTATTTTTTAAATAACTGACCTTTTTACTGTTTCAAGTTATTTTTGTTACACACATACACATATGCACAAACATATAAGATCAATAATCTTCTCTAAAACTTTTTGTTTGCAAAATAAAGTAAGAACATCTTTTAAATTATTTCCCAGCTTACAACAATTTTAAAAGTATCTTTTGAGATGATTTACTTTTCATTCTGGCCAATATTTATTAGATTAGGTAATTGAAAAAAAACTGAATTCCTGTCAATCCGTTATTTTTTATATCAAGTAATCCAACAGAGTTTATTATACCGAACAGCTGGATATCCATTAGTCATAACTGATGCTCTAATTAATTTTATAGATGTAATTCGTATAACTAAATTAAGTATTAAAGGTTAACCTTATTATTAATATTAGAAACCGCTTTAAAAAATATGGAGCAATGCATTCGAAATGTTCAGATTACATAATCCACAGACGTTTGTGGTAATCATCCACTTCAGTGACATTTTTCTATAAATGCACCCGTGACGGCTTTTAAAAATTAACCTTTACTATTCGGAATTACAATTTTAAACCATTAAATCGTAACATCAAGAAAATATCGAAAGAACGTTGCAATTAAATAAATCTGTATCAATTCTTTGTGTTTCGAAATTTAAATCATTTAGGATATTTTATTATAAATTCCCCGTTATTAATATTAATGTCACTCGACTGCGATGTAATAAAAAGCGATACATTTTTCTGACCTAAAACTTGAGATGATCCTTAGCATAATATAAATTTGAATTGCAAATGAGGATGTTATCTATATAATAATTTTAATTAAAGAAATGAAAACTGTAACAAGATGATAAATAAAATTAATCTAAATCCGGAACACATTAATTATTCGTTATAAAACAAATAAGCGAGTTGTAATTAATCTGGAACCTGCCGATAGCAATCACTACCAATTAATTTATGATTAATATGCGCTACATTTAAATCAATACGAATTAAATAATTTTTATATGATTATATTATTGACAGGTTCAGTTTTTGCAAAATTAATATAGTACAGAGAGAATTTTAAAAATCTTATAATTTATAGCGGTTATATAGTAACCATTAAAGCAAAACAATTGCGATATAAAATTTGAATATTCGAAAAATTATTCCCCTGATGTCATAGCTTTTTTGGAACTTTTGCTGCCATCATCATCTTCAAGAGGTAACCACTTAATCTCATGCAGGTGTACCTATGTTAAATAGAAAGATACCCACATGAGCACATAAGTATGTAGTAATGTTTCCGTAATTATCATGCTACGAAACTTAAAAATTTATTTTTTGCAATTGCAGAAATAACATATTCTGCTAAATAATAGTAGTAGCAACTAATAGTAGTAGTTAATCATGACCTGGAATGTTACCGGATCAAGACCTTTAAGATATTCCTGAATTGACTCATAAATGTGCATTATTCTATTGCATAAGTGTTTGTACCTTTTCTTACTAATTATATTAATTAGAATAAACGTAAGGAGTGGCAACAATGTTATACACTATATTGTTCACAATTATTAATCCGGTATACGACAGATTCATGACAATAATGCATAACGACCTTATTTTACGTTTTTATACGAGGCTTGTGCAACTGAAACTCATCTTTGATTAACTTAGCCTTGAAAACAAATGCAATAATTCAAATAGCGTTTGTTAATGTTAGTAGTGTTTGTAAGCAACACATTAATACGTTTCTGGCGTTTAAATTTGATTTTGACTTTTAAAACTTCGATCCGTCCAAGTTTGATCAGCGTGCGATCCTACAACTTTTATGCCCTGATGGTGTACAGTAGGGCGGGCCGAATTTTTTTTGTTTTAATTTTCTATCGTAATAGGACTCAAAAGTTGCGTATTGACGAGGTGATGACGGGAAAAATAGTATAAAAAATCCTTGATAGTACTTTTAGCCCTCTACTTGCAGTCAAATTTTCCAAAAAAGCCAATTTCACTCACATCCTCATCTTGTTTTATACATTTTAACTTAAATTCCTAGAAGAGATAAGGCCTCTTTCTAAACAACAAATTCGCCTTATTTAGCTTGCTGAATCCACTTGCAACCGGTTTTCAGGAAGCCCAAGAGGTCATTTGCAACGAGTCATGCGGCGCGAAATGCAATTGTCGATCAAGCATATTGCACTCATCTTTGTTCATTAGTTTCCTGTGCTTTATCGTAGTAGGTGGTTTATGTGTTTGTTATCAGTGAGTGTCTTATTGAACTTGAACTTAATATAAACTGTTATTACTACGATAAACGGTGTAAATGTCTAAGAAGTGATTTTTAATACAGACTGAAACAGTAATCATGAGTTTTGGGGCAAGGCGTGCTGAAGTGACTTGTCCATTTTTTGGTGCCTATTCTGACCTAGACCCGAAGAAATTACCTACTATAAAAGACGCTATAAAGTGCATTCTATACACAAGAAAATATTTGAAAGAAAATAGTAATGGAAAACAACCACCCAATTCAGAAATTTTTAGCATTGTTTCGAAAAAGATAGAGAAAATCTGGGAATCTGCTTCTATTCCTATAGTAAGCCACACTCGAGTTTCAAACATTTTGAGAACTAATTACGACGCGTATTTGAAGCTAATTCGATTCCCTAATAGTAAAAAAACCAATAAATATTATGAAAAGGTTACAAACTTTACTACCAATGTCGCATATAAATTGCTTGATATTGCAGCTTGTAAGTGCGATTTTTACAACTTTTGCACATGCGTGAAATCAAAAAAAGTGCCAGTATTGGAACGGGATTTCCTCACCGACCAGAGAGGCAACAGAAAAATGATAATTGGTGCTGTTGATAATGAGGCAACGGAAACGCTACAAAAAAGACAGCAAAGAAAAAGGGGCCCTTCTCAAACGGAACTTTCGACTAAGGTAGCTTCTATGATTCGCTCAAGCAGTCTACAAACAAGAACCACGAAACCAGATATTACTGAAGCAAGTTCAACAACTCCAGAGTCGCCAACATCAATATCCACGAGCAAAAGGAATAGATTAGATCTACCATCTTTGGCGAAAGTGTGTGATCGATACGGGGTATCAAATCGAGCAGCAGCTGCAGTCGCTTCTGCTGTGTTGCAAGATGTTGGGCTTATTACGACTGAGGACAACACCCTCGTAATTGACAAAAATAAAGTTCGGAGAGCAGTATCAAAATCAAGGAAACATCATCAGGGAAAACTATCTACTATTGAACTCCAAAGTATATATTTCGATGGAAGGAAAGATAAAACGTTCAACATAGAGAAGAAAGGTAAACGTTTTTATTCGAAGATACAAATGGAAGAACATATTTCGATCCTTTCTGAACCAGGTTCTATATACTTGGGCCATGTTGTGCCACCCGCTGGGACAGGTCAAGCCATATCTGATGCTATTATAAATTTTATTTCAGGGCACGGTTTAGATTCTGAGAATATTGTGTGTGTTGGTTGTGATGGAACACCTACTAATACCGGCTGGAAGAACGGTGTTATTCGATTTTTTGAACTATATTTAGGCAGACCACTTCAGTGGTTCATTTGCCTACTACGCGCAAATGA
>JABXWE010105057.1:0-11883 GCA_014611495.1 Limonius californicus | reverse complement strand
AAACTATCTACTATTGAACTCCAAAGTATATATTTCGATGGAAGGAAAGATAAAACGTTCAACATAGAGAAGAAAGGTAAACGTTTTTATTCGAAGATACAAATGGAAGAACATATTTCGATCCTTTCTGAACCAGGTTCTATATACTTGGGCCATGTTGTGCCACCCGCTGGGACAGGTCAAGCCATATCTGATGCTATTATAAATTTTATTTCAGGGCACGGTTTAGATTCTGAGAATATTGTGTGTGTTGGTTGTGATGGAACACCTACTAATACCGGCTGGAAGAACGGTGTTATTCGATTTTTTGAACTATATTTAGGCAGACCACTTCAGTGGTTCATTTGCCTACTACGCGCAAATGAATTGCCACTAAGGCATTTGTTTACTAGCCTTGATGGTTGTACTTCTGGACCACGAGAGTATTCTGGCTCTATCGGAAAAGCTTTGACAGTCTGCGATAAAAATCATGTTTTAGTTTTTATGCCCGTAGCTGGAAACTTGCGCGACATTGAACAAGATGTAGTTAACAATCTGAGCACAGATCAAAAATATCTTTATGAGATCTATCAAGCCGTAGCTTCTGGGAATTTTCCCCTAGAACTCGCAAATCGACATCCCGGAAAATTAGCCCATTCTCGCTGGCTCACTACGGCCAATCGGATTTTACGACTGTATGTTTCGACCCAGAATCCACACGAAAACTTGAAAATTTTAGTGGAGTATATTATGAAAGTTTACGCTCCTGTATGGTTTGAAATAAAAAGGAAACCTTCGTGCATCGAAGGAGCTTCTCACTTTTTCAAGTTGGTAAATCTTTCGCGATACCTAACAAATGATCTGAAGTCAATAATCGATCCTGTATTGGAAAGGAATGGATTTTTCGCTCATCCTGAAAATCTACTTCTAACAATGATGTTGGATAGCCGCCTTCACATCAGGCAACTTTCCGTGAGAAGAATTATTAAAGCCAGAAACAGCAGTACATCTACGTCTATCAGAGTATTTAAGCCACCAAAAATAAATTTTTCTGCAGCGGAATACATCGATATGATAGTGTGGGCTGATTCTCAAGTAACTCCTCCACCTATTCTATCCTTCATACCTGACGAGCAACTACAAACAATGCTCAGGAAGGAAGAGGAAGAAAGAGAGAAAGATTTAATAGATATTTCGCCTTTTCCCTGCCACACGCAAGCAGTAGAACGCTGCGTGAAAATGGTTACAGAAGCTGCCCTATCAGTGGCCGGAGAAGTGTCCAGAGACGGTGCAATACGAAATAAATTAAACTCCAGATCACAAATGCCCTCTTTCGAGACCAAACAAGATTTTGCAACAGTGTAAACCAATTTTCCAGATTTTGAAATTTTGTGATTTATTGTTCAATTGGTACTATGTCTTGAGTAAAATTATTTTAAACATTTGCGAAAAATATATTATTTTGTACTACTACTCTTCTATTTTTACTACAAAGCAGCGTACAATGATTATTATTACATAAACGGCCATAACAAAAATAAGTTGCCTGTTTTTGTCCGACACCACAGAATTTGAACACATTGAACCTCAGTAGAGGGCTAAAAGTGGTACAAAAACAAAAAATTAAATACATTTTCGTAATGTACTGATCAAAACGCAAATTTTAAGTCCTGTTACGGTCGGATGCACAAAACTTTTTTTTTTCACATATATGAACGGCCCGCCCTAGTGTACAGCCATTGCAGGTTCATACGCGAATGCAAGCAGTATATGGAAATGCATGTATTGCGTACCCAACTGTGCAGGAATGGTGCCGAAAATGTAAGAATGGAAAAGAGGGTACTGCATTTACAGAAAAGAATGTGGCATGTGTGGAAGGCCTTTCTAGAGAAAATCGTTGAATTTCAATTAGAGAAACTTCAGAAATTGTTTGTGCGAGTGTGAATATTCTTTTCGAACAATTATTATTATTATTATTATTATTATTATTATTATTATTATTATTATTTCGGTGAATTGTTGGAATTGAATTTTAGGAACTGTTCGTGCAACCACTTCTATTACTTTTTCCCGGATACATTATTTAACGAATATAACAACCTAATATGTATTACCAATAACAAAAATCTCATTATAACCAAATTGGGCTGTACGTATATTCATTATAAATACGAGGCTTGTTCAACGTAAGCCCATTTTTGATCAACTTAGCCTTGAAAAGAAATGCAATAATTCAAATTTGTTAATGTTATATAATAGTGTTTGTAAGCAACACATTAATAAGTTTCTGACGTTTGAGTTTCATTCTGACTTCGATTTTGAAATGGCGTTTGTTGTTGAAAATCCGTCGAAGTGTGATCAGCGTGCGGACCTACAACTTTTATGCGCTGAGGGTGTGGAGCCATTGCAGATTCATACGCGAATGCAAGCATTGTATGGAAATGCATGTATTACGTACCCAACTGTGAAGGAATGGTGCCGAAAATTTAAGAATGTAAAAAATGGGGACTATGGATAAGCAGCGACCAGGTGCAGGGTGTACTGCATTAACAGAAAAGAATATGACATGTGTGGCATGTATTGTTCGTAATCTGGGTTACAGCAAAGTTGGTTCGCAATGGAGTCTCCCCTTTAATGAACAAAAATGCTTGCGAATGGGCTTATCTCACCTTACCTCACACACTATAGGCAAAATGGTGATGACTTTCTTCTGTCAACAGTTGCTGGTGACGAAACTTGGTGCCATTACTACGAGCCATCCAGTAAGTTATCGGCGATGCAGTGGAAACATTCAAGTTCGCAACCACCGAAGCAGTTTACGGAAACGTCCAGGAAAACTTACGCGTGGGGTCATTTTGCTGCATGACAGTGCTAGGCCTCAAGTTGCTAATGCGGTAAAAGAAAATCTTCAACGAAAGAAATGGAGAGTTTTAGAGCATCCACCCTATATAAGTCCGGATCTATAGCCTTGCGATTTTAATAGTGTTACTACTTTCAAGATTTACAGTAGTTGCAGTAAATATTGTAAAAAGCTGTATTAAACTATGTCCATGTTAAACTAATCTACTGTAACTCCATATACAGCAAACAAAAAAAGTATTTATACTATAAACAGCAGTGTTTCGGCACCACGTTTGTCATACAGAAAGGTTATAAATTTTTTTTTGTTAACTCTTTTTGTTATACGATCAGCCTGGAGTGCCTCAGGCTATAAGTACATTGTATGATCTATACTTAAATACTAAGCTTAAGAATAATACCTACATGTCATGGAGGAGATAACCCATTAAATATCTCCTAGAAGGTTATACATGTTAAAGTACAAATATTACAGGAAAAATTGAACAACGAACTTTGACCATAAGTACCTCAAATATACTTATCATCAAGATACAATCAAATGTAAGACAAATATTTAAATATTATAATCAACAACAAACAGCAAATCTGCTGTATTTTGATAATTGATTAGCAATTTATAGCGGTTATTCAAATTCCGCTATATATATAATTTTCCATAAATTTGGTCCTACTTATTAAACAATTTTTGTTTCTAAAGCTTTACATAGGAGATAGATACATAATAGATGCTTCGTGGCAATACATGTACGTGTCCTACATACACACGACCATTAATTACCTCTTACCGTAACACCGCCTTCTTCTTAGAGCGCTTTATCTCTTACGAGACGTAGCGATCTTCTCTCCTATGCATGTGTTGCGCGTTTAGAGTTTCACAAACATAGAGGACCTACAGCTTAACGTGGGCTCCGAACCACGGGAAGTGTAAACACTTCTACTCCAGAAAAGATTTACTAGGCAGATTACCTCGCTCGTTTGCCATTGCCTTGCGAGGGAGAACGGCCATTAAAAATACGATGTTCCGGTACTGAGAATTGAACCCATAATCTTCGGCGTAGAAGTCTAACGCAGAAACCTCTAGCCCACTGCCGCCGCAACACCACCACTGAAACATAATATAATAATAATAAACCGAGGTAAAGCCGATCGTAACCATCGATCAGTTTCAAAATTATTATTCTTATATTGTTGTACCAAACCTAAGTTTTGAATTTTCCTAAACCATGATTGGGTTAAGTGAATCCTACAAAGTTTAATATCCAATCAAATATTTTTAATCCCTACATGTATTGCCTTTTCCTTTTCGCAAACAATTTCTGTTGATTTTAAGTGCACGCTTTTACTAAAGCAGTAATCAGTAGTAATCGAAAAGCTTCGAAATAAGTCTGCGAATGTTTATTTGACAGTAAAATCCCCAGGAACTTAAATACTTTGCCAGCAAAGTTTTTCTGATCACGGCGCGCAAGTGACTCATACCTTTTTTGAGCTATTCATCAACAGCCTTTCCGTCCCACTGCTGGGCATCGGCTTCTTCTCTGCCACCTATTTCTCCTCAGCGCTAAGGTAGAAACACGGGGGACCTACAGTTTAACGTCGCATCCGAACGACAGAAATTCCAGAGAAGGTTTTTAGCATTAAGATCCCACGGTTGCAAGCCGAATTAGGAAATTATGTGTGGTGGGTTGCAGACAAGATTTTTATAAATCTGCATAGCTATTAGCAGTAGGTAAACCGACCACCGCGATCTAGTGACCTACACCCCTACTACCTCATACATTTATTTCAATAATGAAAATTCCTTTTTCTTTGAGACATTTATTCTAATGGTTATCCATCAAATTTAACAAAACCAATTGTCCTCTCTTGTCTATACTGGGAGTAATGGAGTTCGTCAAAGTCGTTCCATGTAGATCGAGTTAATTTGTGTTCAGTCTAAAACAGAAAAGCCGTTATTGTTCTAGTTCTTTTTTATAATCATACCAGTTACCTTTACTAATGGAAACCCCATTCAGTTTCTCCTTCTAAGAACATTATCACGTAGTTTCCATTAACACATTTATGTTACACTAAGCTCGCTTAAAATCTTAAAAGTTTGTTCTCCTCTAACAAATCTTATAAGAATATAGACGTTATACAACAACATATAACAAGTTATATCTTAGCCTTAAATTACCCTATGAAACAAGAAATGCATTACAAATCTATGATAATATAATACCATTTTTAAATGGTGTTGGAATGAAACTTGCATACAATTTTAAACCAGTTTTTCTGATAGCAGTCACTTGGCTTGAAAATATTTTAAAACTTAACACAAACTGTGTAGTTACTGAAATCACACGAATTTTTCAGCATCCAATGGTTAAAATCGTTTGAGATAATGAAGTATTAATTACAAGTAATTATTATCACAGGTCACTAAAAATATATTCAATTGCAGGTCTCAAACAGGTACCAGAATTTAATTATACTGGTGTACATAAATACTACATGAATACATTTTGTTCTAATTTATTAATGATGTAAGAGAATACAAATATTTCTATCGTTTCCTCATAATACTGCATGAACTAACAGATAAAATTACATTTCAAAATTGTATTTTAAAGTACCCCAAAATCTATGTACGATTTTATTGAATTGATTCCCTATAAGTAAGGCTGTAATAGAATATTTAACAAAAACCTCTCCGCATACTGTTGAATTCAACTGGCACACTGATTTATTTAATATTCTTTTTATAGATACAACGTTTTTGAATATGACATAAACAGATACATTTCATGCAATTTACAAAATACATCGTAATGCATAATCAAACTATATAGTATCGTTTTCCTGTGGTAATTACAATGTTAACATATCGCGAAACAATTCGCAGTACAACCAGAAACACCCAAGTAGAACAACATAACTTGTATTTCTATGTTTCAATACTTGTCCCAATTCTATTTACTATAAAACCTATGTGGATTTCTACAATTTCTCTTTTAACTTAAATTCTAGGCAGGCCAGGCCCTTCATACTCACATATTAAAATACAGACTTCGTAAAATGCGGTTAGTAAAAATGTAAGGAGTAACTTTACAGAAGGAAAGTAATAATAATTTAACCCGGAGAAATTGATCCACATGCAATGGAGGTCACTTGTTTGATAACTTGTTCCGAGCAGATCTTGCATACATTTTTTCACGTCTTCTTTCCTCATATGGAAAGATTGAAGTTATTAGATGTTCTGCTTGTTAATACTTAGCTTATAACTATTATTAGAATGATTTATACAAGGCGATAATTATAATTATAGAGAAAGCGTGCTTTAAATCGATTGTAGATGTATTGACATTTCTCTTTATTGCTACATTTTTTGTTAATACTCCGCCATTTAGTAACGTATTAAATTTATTTTCATGCCATTATTTGCAGCACCAAATTACAGTACTTCAAAAATACTCCTAAGGTTAACAGCTTAAACGAAAGGCTGATTTATTTCCGGTTAATTTTCACAGGGGTTTTTGTGATACACCATAAGAACTACCGCTGCAAGGTAAAACGTAATCTGAAATTATACATATAATTATAAATATAACTAATAATTGTAGTAAAAAGCATCATTTATAATCGTATGGTTGCAATGAATTATCTTACTGGAACTATCAGTCCAAATCCATTGACTGCAGCATAAAGGTGAATGTCATATTTAATGGTGTAGTTAAATTTCATCATGCAGTCATATAGTTGTTGGATAAATAATTTGATATGCAATAATAGCAATTAGAAAACGTCACGGTTGGATATATTTGTTAGAGAATTATCGCAAAATGTGCAAACACCAGATTAGGCTGTCAAATGAGGCTTGTCATAAAATGCTTTGGTAGATACTTATTTAACTTGTAATGATATCCATAGTAGGCATTGTTTCGTTATTTGATTATTTATGGCCAACAAGGAATGCATTTGTCTATCGATTAATAAAATATACACTGACTTTCAACACACTGTAGTATTAAATCCTCTTCAAAGAGGCTTTTTGTATTTAATTAACAAAAGCAGAAACGTGAAAGAACAACAACGTGAGTTAACAATAGTTCAACAAAAACTGAAATTACTTGAATTAAAATATACAGACCTAGTTGAAAATGGAACTGATTGAACTACGGCTATACAATGACCTCATTTACAATTATCTAAACAATGAAAACAAAACAGTTCTTCTAAATAGATTTTTAAAGAAACATAAATAGGGCACAAAAATTTAAACAAATTAATATGAAAAATACAAAGAACATTATCCATCTAGCTTTGTCAGTTGGTTTGTGTAACCCGTCGGTATAGCCCCTGACAAATATACCAAATAGGTCGCCATCAAAATGAAACATTAAGAAAAAGAAAATATATTAAATATAGAACTTTTATTAAATTATTACATTATAATAAGGAATTTGTTATCATTCTTCATTTGCTACTTTAGTGGTACAACAGCGACCAGCCGTGCTTCGGAGAGCACGTTAAAGCCGTCGGTCCCGGGTACCACTACGGTGCTAGTCGTTAGGTTAAGTTAGAGGCGTTAGCGCGACCTGATTACCACCAGGCTCCTACCACGGCCATACGAAATAGGTTACATTATATAAACTATACAAATAGTTTATTTATTACACTAAGAAGGCAGCAAGAATGATTTTGATATTTAAATTTCTAAATTACATATATGCAATTCGTCATAAATAATTAGGAATGCCGTCTCGATTATAAGGTCTTACAATCACTTAAAGTCTTCCGTTTAGCTGAACGTACCGGTTCTTGGATTCTGACCCCTTTTTTTAATGCTAGCTTAAAACGTACTACTTTACTTCTACCTTGTTATGCTTATTTGATAAGTGGTCAATGAATTTGCAAAATAATACGCAATCAACAGTTAAATGAAAAACCCTATGCCAACCCTCAACAGAATTATTGGTGCACAGGAGTTCTTCCGTAACTCGGTTCTTCATATTCCATATTACAATACAAGAGATGGTTCTGCTCTTCGATTACGCCTGACAGATCGCATATTGGTGTCTTTCTAGTAATTTAAAATTTGATCATGTAGAGAATCTTCTGTCAAAGTCTCAAATGTTTGGATTACACGTTAAACTGTAACGAAACTTTGTCGGAGGGGGGAAAGCTGTTTTGTCGGGGTTATTTTGTCAAGGACTTTTTGATCCGGGTTATTTTGTGGGGGTTAATATGTCGAATTGGGGCTATTCTATTAGAGGCTATTTTGTCGAGGCTATTCTGTCGGGCCTTTTTTCTTAAGGAGCTATTTGGTTGTGAGGCTATTTTATCGGGATTATTTTACCGGAGGAACTATTTGTCAAGGTTATTATGTTGGACGCTATTTTATCAGCGAGTTATTTTGTCAGGGCTATTCTATCGGGGTTATTCTGCTGTTGAAGAACTATTGCTATTGTATCAGCGCTATTTTCTTGAAGGCTATTTTATAGTGGTGATATTTTGTAGGGACTACTGTATCAGAGATATTTTGTCAGGAGGGCTATTTTGTCGGTAGGGAAACTATTTTGTTGATCCTATTTTGTCTGGACTATTCTACAAGGGATATTTTGGCGGGGCTATTCTATAAGGGCAATTTTAATAGGGGATTATTTCGTCAGGTATATTTCGTTAAAGACTAGCATTGGTTGGAAAGATACTGTCGGAGCTATTTCGTCGGGGTTATTATGTTAGGGCTGCTTTGTTGGAAGATATTTTATCGGCGAGCTATACTGTCAGGTCTATTTCCTCGGAGCTATTTTATTGAAGGCTATTTTGTGGGGGCTATTTTATCGAGGCTATTTTATCAAAGGGCTATTTTGTTAGAGACTAATTTACTAACTACAACTGTTGATCCTATTTTGTCGGGGCTATTCTATACGAGCCATTTTATCGGTGCTATTTTGGTGGGAGATTATTTCCTCAGCTATGTTGTTGCAGACTAGTACTGATTGGAGCTATACTGTCGGAGCTATTTCGTCAGGACTATTTTGTTGGGCCTGTTTTGTTGGAAGATATTTTGTCGGCGACCTATACTGTCGGGTCTATTTCGTCGGAGCTATTTTGTTGAAAGGGTATTTTATTGGAGATTATTTTATGACGAACTATACTGTAGGGACTATTTTGTCGCTGGCTGTTCCATCGGTGCATCGCTAATTTGATACATTCAAGAGAGCAACCAAACAATTAATGATTTTTATTAGCTAAAAAATCTACATACATATATATTTTGCAACTGTTTTTGCCTGTAAATACAGATCAAATCATATAAATATCTTACATGATCTTGGTAATTAAAATAATTTACTAGGATACACTTCTACTAATTTTTCAGTGTTGTAATTCTTCGTATTTCTATGTCTATTCCGTCCACCAATAAATGTTCAAATTTTTTCCTCATTAACGTGTTCATAACTAATGTATAGTAAGTTTAAAAACAACATCAAATGTAAAAGTTGGCGCCGGTATCATATAATAATCTATGTGCCAATTATAATTACGTGCATTAATCTAGCAGATGCTTCAATGATGTAAATATACTATAAACACAGCAATGTGTGTTTACAGTGTGCAGCATTGCACAATTCTGACATCACGTGGGATAAATGAATGTCCCGCATATAATAATGAATAATAACACCTTATAAATAATTATTCGCGTTCGCTTTCTCCGGTCAAACTGATTTATTTACAGTGCAACGCACATGATTTCTATAAATGCTAATCGTTTAGCAAATATTTAAATGATTCGCGATTTAAATATTAATATTGCCTATTATTTGTAGATAGTACTTAGATATAAAGTATCCAAAAACGAATAACTTACAAGGTTTTTAAATCTACATACTTAACAGTTTTAAAGGTACTGCAAGTTTCTGTAGTACTAGTAATGTGGTAAATGAATTGAGAAAATGATTTCCTCTTCCTACTAAAAAAAAGCAAAAAATAAATTTTCTACTTATTGGGTAGACTACTGCAACATTTTTGGTTAGAAAGATATTTTAAACTTATACAGTAATTGTAGAATTGCTTTCAAAGGATATACAAACAGATAAAAAATGAATAAATATTTATTGTTATATTTAAAAATTTCTGGTTACAAAACTGCATGAAAACTAATAAAATTTATTGCATTATTAATCCAATATAAGTCATTAAAGTACCATATTCGCATTCATATTCAATAAAGTATTCCTTCTTCCCAACTTATATGCACATCAATTACAGTCCCATGTAAAATATTGCTCATAAATTCTAGCAATTTCAAAACAAATTAATTTTCGCAAACAGTTGAACGACCTGTTTATATTCCAACAAAGAAAGTACTGAAGTCGTTCATGAGAAGAATAACTTTAAACACACTTGAAATTCGCAGTTCAATATCGAACGTTTCCAGATTTCTAAATATTTGCATGCAAATTTTCATTTTAAGGATTTCACGATTAGGCTTCAATTTTAAAGTTGTTACAGCCAAATCCGTACTTCACTGTACAAAAATATTTATAATAAATAGAGAACGACGCGAAGATATTAATTTCCGATAATATTAACGAAAGCCAACAGGAACCAAACCACCAGGAAGAACCCGCAAGAGATGGCATGATAGCTGGCAGTTCACATCAAGGGAACAACCTACACCGTGATAGACATATACCAGAATTAACAGGTCTTGGACCTGTATTACGGAGAAGAACAAGAAGATTAAGGAAATCAAGACAATACAATTATCTGAATAAATCAAGCATTATTAAGGTGTTTCTACGAATCAGTTTCTTCATAAGTTCCCTACTATTACACGAAGTTATCAAATTCGAGACACCGAATTTTAATACCGATTACTTTAGCATAACCATATCGAAATATGTTTCCCTCGTTTCGATTTTTCAGCATTACCAAGTATTGTAGACATCATCTTAAATTTGTAATACGTATGAAGGTCATGGATATTTGATATTTGTTCGTTAACGGCCTTTTCGTCCCACTGCTCAGGCTCTTCTCTCCGTGCTTCTTGCCAGAGCTAAATTATAAACATGGGGGACCTACAGTTTGGCATCGAATCGGAACAACAAAAAATTCCAGAAAAAGTTTTTGGCAGTAAAACCCCACGGTTGCCAACCGGATTGGAGAATTTTGTGCACTGTGCACTTGTGTGGTAAACACAAGATCTTTATAAACTTCCGTAATAATGCTTGAGTTCCAGCTCAAACTATTATCGAAATGCGGTATTTCCCAGAAGGCAAGCACTCTGCACACTGAATTACCACCATACTTTGATATTAATTAACCTCTTTTTCAGTATATGTACGTCGACTAGAAATAAAATTCTGTTCATCCTGTTACGTAATGAAAATAAGTCAATAGCAATTAGTAAATTATAAATATAATTAGATTTATTTAAAAACATGAGAAGTATTATATGGCCATGAATAGGTGATACTGTATTTTAATAATTAATTACGTCATTTAAGGTTTAAGGCATCAAAATGAAATAACTACTTTACGGTAAATTTATTTCAACATAACAAGTCTTCTACAGAATAGTTCAAAAATCATTCCGAAAGACTTTTGTACTACAACGTTGGCACTGCCTTTCACAAACAAGCTATCTTCAGTAAAATTTCTGTTGAGGTATAGAAACACTGCCACTTACTGCCAATTCGACAAATGTTATGTTTTTATTTTGTTTGTAGTGTTTCGCTCTGGCGTACTGTAAACATTTAATCTTTTTCTTTGTAAATAACAGAATGCATTGTGTTATGTTTGGCTATGTCCCTATTAAATGAATTTTTAGTATCTTTTACGGTTTTCGGGATCAAAATGAACCTCAAATTCTAATAACCCCATACACAAATATCGTATATAAATATAATTACATCACAGGTGTAAGTCAGAGATTACATCGCACATGTTTTTAAAAAAATATATGATCTGAACGTGTGACCCGGACTTTCCCCTGCTTCAAGAATTTTCACTTTCCATATTGGTAAAGATATTTTACATCAATACTCTGAGCCC
>JABXWE010105054.1:0-12167 GCA_014611495.1 Limonius californicus | reverse complement strand
TTCGTTGCCCGAGTCCATCTCTACAAGGGACGATGAATTTCAAACAAAAAATTTTGTGGCAGAGATGCAAGACCTTATAATGGGTCTGATAATGTGAAACGTAATGTTATTCTTCAATGTTATAAAGGTAGAAAAAAATGAATGAATGAAGTTTCCAGAATCTTATTTTTTTACACCTGGGCACGAGATTTTGTAAATTTTGTAAGCCATTCATTAATTCAAAGGGCAACCAAATTTCTGTCATTAAATTCTGCAGTTTAATTTTGTCATTACTATAAATTAGTCATTATGTTGGCTTATTTATATTGTTTTTTCTTTTTGTATAAATAAAATGTAAATAATATAACATCTCTATAGTAGTTAATTTTGTTTTTAAATTTGTGTAAAAGATTTATTAATAAAAAAATGTTTCAATAAAATATTATATTCCTTAACTTTGTTATGATTTACTTTTACAATATATTAAGTTTAACATAATATATAGGTACTGGAGTTTTATGTTATTCAACAATTTTTTTGTGGTATTGATATAAAACTGCAGTTTTATTATAACTGAAAGTTCAGTTTTCAAATTCAAAATTCCCGGTTGTGAGTTTAGTTCATCTCCCAACCACCAGAGGCGCCGTATACGCTCAAAAAGCACTTTGTGTGTGCGTTAGGTATCTATAAAAGTAAGTGATTTGTGGGCGTTAGTGACAATTCCAATATAATCATTTGGTTTTAATAAATTATTGTAACGTACATTCGCGTATTATAAAATATATTTAAGCAACTGAAACGTCAATACTTGAAGAATGGAGTTTCCCCCAAAGAAGGAAAGCAATGACAAAACGTTTTGCGTGTTTAATTGCGATTCTAAAAGCAAAAGGTGCCGTAACCTAGCTTATTATTTTCCAAAAGCAGGAGCAAGAAATGTTGCAGTAGTGAATATGTTTGGCCTAACTGAAATAATTAACCGCAGGATCGTTTAACCATTCGGGATAGAATCATTCTGACTTTCATTAAGTTGAAAAATAACTCGTCGTATGTTGTTTTAAGCATATTGTTTGGTGGTTTATCTTCACAAACGTGTAAAACCATATTTTGTACTATGTTGAATGTCCTGTACGTAGTAGGTACTTAGTCCTACAATTTATTTTCCTACGCGTGATAAAACAACAAATACACACATTCACTAAATCACTACACTGCGCAACGATTTATTTAGAACCTGCTGGCGAGTCAGACTGTGTTTCACCTAAAACAGCTGATTGTGTGCGCGCGGGAAAAGTTAATTTGAATCGCCTTATAGGCACTGAGAGTGGTAAAAATAAGTTTTCTCCCAGAGCAATATGATTGAATTCCTAACAGTTTTTGTAGAATAAAATCTCTTGCTAATGTCATAACGGAAGCCTTTATCTGCTAGGAAACTTTTCTGATATCTGAACTAGAATCCTTAGTGAGGCGTTTCATGGCTCGCCTCAAGAATTCAGACTTTTTTAAGAAACTCAACAGAGGAAGGAAAAGTAAGTACTCACGGGGGGTGGTCGCATATTACCTCCGCATCTAACCCGCTTTGATAACAGGCAGGGCCGACCCAAGAAATTTCTGCGCCCCAGGCAAATATTTTTATTGTGCCCCTAAGCAATAAGGAGACAAAAACCCTACCTTACATCTGGCAGGGTTCAGTTAGGCCTAGCTGTAGAATAGATTGATAGACAAGTGTTTAAGCTCTCCACGGCGCCCCCATCGTATACGTACTTGTAGTTATAATTGAAATAGCCTTATTTTTTAGATTGTGAATAGCAGAATAATTGTAACATGAACAGTATTAGTAAGTACATGTTTTATTATCACCATATTATTACCATAGTGAATTTCATAATCAAGTAAATGCAGCATTTGCATTTTTACAGGGCACAAAATACGCAATATAGATTAGACATCCTTTAGAAGTGCTGTGGCTATTTTTGAATTTTTGTAATATAGATGTTTCCATGCTCGGGGGGGCGTTTGGCCTGCCGCTACCACTGGACAATCCCACGAGTCGCCACTGCTTCAAAGGGAAGTAAAATATTAACAGGTTGAAATGTTTATATTTATAGAATCAAATTTTATAGGTAAAAAGAAACTAATTTTAACCGAATCTTCATAATAAGCTGTCCGCCAAATTACCAATAATTTTTGTGAGTGTACTCGATATGCATACAAATTACATATTTTTGCTCGGAATGTACCATCGACGTCAAAAGTAGTTAAAGTTAGGTTATGTAATATTGTAATTTCGTGTTCCAATCCAACCAAAGAAATTATGATATTTCCATCACATTTTCGAATAATTTAAATATACATATGTAACAAGGAATTTATATTTTGTATACAGATAAGCATAAGTTAGATTGTAACACGGTTTTTAGGTTCTTCAGACAACACACTATCTTATCTTAATCACGTGTACCTACTTACATACCTAAATAATATTGCTAATGATATTACCTAATAGCTTAGATACATTTGTAGATGTTTATGAGAAATTGTAATAGAGCTTTTAAATTTATTAGGTACGTTTCTAAAACTATGAATGATCGTACCAGCAAAATAGCTGTGTGTCAGTTTACAGCTACAAATAATAAAGAAACAAATTTGAAGATTGTTCAGCGGCTTGTATTACAAGCTGCTAATAGCAAAGCACAGGTAAAATCAGTTCAATTACTTACTAGCTGAAGGTAGTATACAGATTATTTTTAGATTGCCTTTTTGCCAGAGGGTTGTGATTATGTAGCAAAGAATAAGGATGAAATAAATAAGTTAGCAGAAGGATTAGATGGACCTTTAATGACGGAATACAAGAAGCTTGCACAGAAACATAATGTGTGGATATCTATAGGTGGCTTTCATGAACTTATGAATACCGATACAAATGCACAGGTATTAAAAAAATAAGCAGTAATTGTTGAGCACTAGCGTAAATGTTTTTCCATTATGTATATCAACTCTTTGTATCTCGCATTCTTTATTCGTAGTCATTTTCAGTATCAGTAATGTGACTCAATAGTCTTCATTTATAAAGTGAAAATATGTCGAGCTCCTGATTATTTATAATATAATTAACTGAAAATAGCAATGGTATAATATCAAGGTAATGTATTTTTCGTGATGTTTACAAACTAAACGGTGTACATTGTTTTAGCTTTTGAATCTGATCTACATATGTTTGACATGTGTCACAAATTTAAAGCTTATTGGTGGGGTCTTTGCATCTATGAGGCCAATTAATCGAAGCAATTTTTTTCTGAAATACATATGTCTTAAGTTACTTGATATAAGAAGAACTTGGTGTGCTTATTATATTGTACTTAGCCTAATCTTATTATTTCATATACAGGGTGTTTCAAAAATGGTATACTTTGTAGGTTATTAAAAGAGCAAGTCATAATGTATGTATGAAAGGATACTAAAATTCAGTTTGGAGTTCTATTTTAAATTTATAAGGAAACTGAAAGACATACAGCAGTCAATACCTTAATCTATAGGTAGAAGCTATAATACCCCAATATTATTGGAATCACGTCTTTAAATACATTTTTTTCCAGAACTAGTTACTTTTAATACTAATAAATTATATCTGTTTACAAAGATTACTTGCTTGCAGCAGTTAACAATTGCCCCCAAAAACTAAATTCATTACAAAATGGTAATTCTAGAATCATAAATTTTGGGAGAAGTAAAAATTGTTTGTCAATTTTCTATTGATATGGCTGAATTAACTAAAGAAATAAAAATTAGTGTTACCACAGCCACTGTAAACTTATTATTGTTGGTAGTATGAATATTAGCATTTCCTAAAGATCTACATACTTTATAATTTTGGAAATGAATTGACTAGCAATGAATTGGTATAAAAATACATCCTTTGCTGGAAAATAAATGATACACAAAATGTTTCGTAAAGCTTCCATATACATTTTAAACCACATTTCGTGTTTACTCGTCAACATCTTGCAAAGTGTACTTAACTGAAATCTATTAAAACCAGCTTGTGTGGAATTTTGAAAATTAAAAAGTTAAAACATTTTAAAATATGGTCAGCTTGTAGAATCTGAAATTACATGCTGGTTTTTATAGATTAAACTCAACTGAAACACAATACACTTATTTAAAAAAAAAAAGTAATTTTTTTATTTGCACTACGTTGAGCAATATAAGCATCCCATAAATTGGTGTCATGAATACGCAACTTCTTACAGTCGTAACTGAAATTATATCTTTGATCGCGTCTAAAGTACTTATATCGGACTTCAAATTGGGGATATGTCATTTCTTGGAGGTTCAAAATTATTGGATACATATCTATGTTTTTATATTCGTGTAAATGTAAAACAGTAACTACTAGGTACATATCTACCGTATACACTTCCTTAACTTGCCTTACAAAAACTTTTTCTACAAACATCGTAATAGTATTATTTTATAGAAGGTGTTTTAGTGGGGCTAGATTGGGCGATTTTCTTATTCTTAATGTAAGTATCAGAAATCTTATAGAATAGAGATATTTAGAATCTATACTATACAGCTATACAGGGGATTGATAACATACGGAGGCGATTGAAAGGGTAACTAGAGAGAACCAAAATAAAGTTTTTTTTTTTCTTTTTACCAAAACCCCAATAATAAGAAAGTTACAGCAAGTTAAAATTAAATCAATTAATGGGCATTTGTTAGGAACTATGGTAGTAATTTACGTTTTAAATTCAAATTGGGCATATTCGAGAGTTAATTCAACAGGTATTTAGTTAAAAATTGATAAAAATGTAAAAAAATAAAAGTTACAGTTATTAAAAATTATCGTATAATGCTCAAAAATTGGTATCCGCTGATTATTTAATAGAATTAGAAAACGGAAAAAAACAAAAGAAATTTACTTAAATGTAAAATTTAAGACATTTTGTTAAGTGATTAGTTCAGATAAAATGTCTAATTACAGTAACGAGAAATATATAGATACGATTATTGTGTAAGGAGCAGCTAAAGAATTTAATTGTTCTTTGTATAATTTAATTTAAAGTAACAGTAATGAAGTTTTATAAGAACTATATTTTTATGGAAACGAGAAAAAAATGATGTAAAGGGTTTGCCAATTAGCGCGTCAGAACTTTCAAATGAGAGAATAATAACTACATGCGATAATCCATTAATCTTTATTTTATTTTGAAGAACAATCGATGACATGTTTTAAAAATAGGTAATGTCGTTTAAATGTCCTCTTCGACTTTGACTGAATGCATTCTGGAGGCCCAATTTGCGACTGCTTTTTCACACATACCGCGTGGTATATTTTGAATGGTGCGTTCAATGTTCCGTTTACGGTCGGGAATTGTTCGTTGCTTTTTTTTGTAAACCAGAGATTTCACATGACCCCCATAAGAAATGTCCAAGGGTGTGATATCGCATGATCTTGGCGGCCAGTTGACATTAGCATTCTTCGAAATAACGCGTCCAGGAAACTGTTGTTGCAATAAATTAATTGTGTCACGAGATGTGTGACACGTCGCACCATCTTGTTGAAAGAAAACATTGGTTATGTCAACATTTCTCAGTTCAGGCCAGAGGTATTCCGTTGGCATATTCCTGTACTACTCACCTTTAACAGTAACACGATTTCCATCATCGTCATCAGACCAATAAGGTCCGATCACGTCTTGAGCCCAAAAACCACACCAAACCGTGGCCTTCTCAGGATAAAGAGGCGACTCGTGAATCACTTGAGGATTTTCATCAGCCCAAATCGTACAGTTATGCTTGTTTACAAAACCATTATGGCTATTGGGGTTTACTGTAAATAAAAACAACAGTACATTGGTTTGGAGGTAGTTTAATACTGCAAGCCTCGCCGTTCAAAGATGAGCCGGTAGGCAAAGAGAAAGTGTACAGATGTTGAATGCCACACGGCCCACAATGAACTGAGTGCAAGCAACGCTGGACAAAATAAAAATGAAAATTACAAGAATGGGGACTAACGCCCCAACAATAGCAGAAATGGGCTTCATCGGAAAAGATCATCTTTTCTGCAAAATGTGGATCGGCTTCCAACTTCGCAAGAGCCCAGTTCTTGAGAATGACGTGGAATAAAGAGGTTTGGATCATCTCTTACACTTTGGCTTACAGCAGTAATATTGACTTCTGATCGGGCATCCCGTCGACGCACAAATGTTGACTTATCTGCTACTGAACCAGTTGGTCCAAACTTTTCAACTAAAGGATAAAGGAATCGTTCGGTTGGTCGATTATGTTGACCATAAATTCCTCGCACGCCGGAAATGTCCGGCGAACCGAACACGCACTTTGATGGTAAATACGAATAATTTCTATGCGCTGTTAAATCATATATCTGACCATATTAACTTCCCATAACGTACTGAACACATTTGTTATCAAGATTTGACATTTACATTCCAAAGCAATCTTGATTGTGGCATTAAAGTTCTGACGCGCTAATTGGAAAACCCTATCTTTATTTCTTCTTCATTAATATCAGCGGTATTCAACAGTGGGCTTTAATTTATAACTGTAACTTACTCTAACTTTCCTATTATTGTGTTTGGCCAGAAGTTTATAAAGAAATAACGTTATTTTGACCAGCTCTAGCTACCCTTCCAGTCTCTTCCATACGTTATGAATCACCTTGTATATTATAAATTATTTTTGATTATACAAGGTGGGTCTGTGAGGACCAAGCAGCCTGATAGTTCGTTTATTAGTATTAGAAAAATATATATATTATAATATTTTTTGGCTTTTCAGCAAAATTAAACCATTTTTTGAATGTGCATTTAAATATTATATTTTCAAAAATCTAATTTTAATGTTGATCAATGCTTGGAACACTGTTTTCCGCAATTCCCCATTTTTAAAAAATTGTTTATTTTAAGGGTTCTTCTAAAATATCCAATAAAATGTGGATTTGGTCTGCCAGTAATAATTATTGTGGTATTAATGTAAAATCAAAAATAAAACAAAGAAACATCAAGCGGCTAGAAATCCTAGCCGTATTCTGAAAATTCTGTTTTAAGTCAAAACATTTTTTGATTAAATTTTGAATTATATATTCAGTAACGCACTGAAAGTTTTTTCCAAAATTTTAATGGTTTATCTCTCAAACGAAATCTTATTTTAATAACATTATTTATGCCTGGAACGTAACTCATTACAGGTTTCTGTACGAGTATCTCAAAAAGACACCGTTTATTTAAATACAGTGCGGTCGTAAAATGTCCTCCTCCCCTGCTAACTTTTGAACGACTTGATATTTCTTCACACAATTTTGGGAGGCTAAATGCTACTTTTTAGTCTTTGAGTTTCGTAAAACAATATTCGTCCAGAAAAAAATGACAGTTAATTGAAAATAACAAGTTTATGGAAAAAAGAAGGCACCCGGAAAATTCTGCGATTTGCGGTCCGGATCTGTTGTTGGCCTCGTCGAAGACAATACATTTTTCCGATGGTACTTTCCCGTAGCTCGTACCGTTCCTCCGCCAGAGGCGCCCATAGTCGAAACACGATTCGACGTCCAGCGCGTGTCCACGTCACCGCAGCGGGTCGAACGCATCGACGGCCGGCGAAGGCGGTTCTAACGTCTCCGAAGAGGGCGCCGGGACGCCGAAACGTCAAAAAAGGAACGTAAAAACGACATAAAAACTTAGCCGGCGTCTCCCGCGCCCCTTTCGGAGATGTTAGAACCCACCGTCGATGCGCCGTACTTATTAAATATGATCTGACGCAGAATTAAAATACCTTTCAAATGAGATGTCATTCGACCATCATTGCCATTTAAAAAAATAGTACAAGAGGGCGCCTACCCGCCATTTTGAAAGTTATAAAATTTAAATATGGGCTAGAAAGTAGTACTTAGCACACATAATTTTGTTAATACTAATAATAATTTCTAAATACCAAGTCGTTCAAAAGTTAGTAGGGGGGAAGACATTTTACGACCGCACTGTATAAGTTGTCTTTTGTGGTTGTACTATAGGTATAGAGAATTACTTTTTTTTCCCTAGTCTGTGCATAGCACTATTTCGATGCTAAGGTACAGAGAATTCTTATAATTAATAGTACATTATCATACAGTGCTCCAAGAAATTAACGCACCAATTATTAATGTTTGCGTTAAAAGAAAAGTAGTGCGTTATCTACTTCAACCAAACGCATGGAATGAATGTCTGATACAAACCTGATAGACACATGTTACTCTTGATCTGTTTCTACATCTTTCACTTTGTTAAAAAGAAATTAATCAATTTTACATGCACATTTACAATTTACTTCCAGTTTCGTTTTACTTTAAAACGTATTAAATCGTGTAGCTATCATCAAACAATTGCTTGTACGATCAGTCTTATTTAAAATGCTACGTATCTCAAGAAATTTAAGTCGTGATGAGTGTGTCACAGCCCTTACTTTGTCCGAAGAAGGGTATTCTTTCAGCGCTATCGCTGACAGGCTTGGGGTCAACCACACAACCATTTCTCGGATCATCCAACGTTTCAGAGAAACTAACGAACATGACAGGCGACAAGAGTAAGGGCGACCACGTGCTACTACCGCTGTAGAAGAATGCGTGCACTAAGAGAGCGCTTTACCACCACAAGAGCCCTCCATAGACAACTTCCAGCAGTACATACTGTGCAGGTTAGGATTGAAACAGTTCGCCAACGTCTTCTGGAAGGAAATATGAGAGCCAGATTATCAGCTACTGGCCCACAGTTGACAGCAGACCACCGCAGACACAGATTGAATTTTGCTAGAAACCACTTGAATTGGGAAAATGAAGATTGGAGACGCATTTTATTCACAGACGAGTCGAGAATTTGTTTGGAGAGTTGTGATAGGCGCATTCGAGTTTTTAGGCGACCAATTGAACTATATGCTCAATGCAGTTTTGTGCCCACGACTGCATTTGGTGGTGATTCAATAATAGTATGCGGAGGCATATCTTTCACGGCCCGCACAGACCTACACATCTTCCCCAACAGCACTTTAAATAGGCAGAGGTACATTACGGACATCTTAGAACAGTATGTTGCCCAATACATCGGAGACAACTTCCAATTAATGCACGAGAACGCTCGGCCCCATACAGCCAGAATTGCGCAAGAATACCTAGACGACTTTAGTATTCCTGTTATGCAATGGTCAGCCAGAGGTCCTGACTTGAATCCGATTGAGCACCTCTGGGACATTCTCGGAGGACAAGTACGATCCCTTCAACCACCCCCTACAACTTTTAACGACCTAGGGAATTCATTAGTGGAAATGTGGGATAATCTTGAACAAGAGCAGTTAAGTGTGTTAATTTCAAGCATGGACCGTCGTTGTCAAGCTGTCATAACAAGTCGAGGCGGAAACGCAGCCTACTGAACCTGTAAACTTACAATTTTTCAGTTTTCGATTTTGATTTTTTTACTTTTTTGCGTTGGTTGTTGTTAATTTGAATAAAATATGATTTACTTAATTTTAAGCATTATTTATGATTAAACGTACTTCATTACATGCAATACTTTAAACAATATTGCAATTGTTAGTTGTGGTGCTTTAATTTCTTGGAGCAGTGTAGTATATTAAATACAAAGCAAATCGAGCAAAACAACCTGTTTTATGATTGTTAACTGGATGGAGATATTGATGTGGAATCCTGGGTGTTCATGAAAGACGAAAAAACATTTATTCAGACCAATCTTGTGTTTACATTAATTATCTAAAAAATGTTTGAACAGATAGCTTTCCACGAACAAGAAAAGCCCTCAGGACAGGGTATTGAAAAAATTTTAAATAAAATATTTACAGGATGTGCAGGGTATTTTGTAATGTTTAAATTTACCGCCTTAAGAAATTATTGTCGTGTTGGTAACAGCTAACGTAATCCTGTTAGTTGTTTATTTGTCATCAGTGTTGTCTCAAATAAAGAGGGTAAATAGGAAAGAGACGACAAGTCGGTTTCAACTTTCCGACATCAAGTCGCTTACGTTTTGTCACATACGCCCATCTCTAATTTTGAAGTTTGAGTATTTTGACATTTCTGAAATTCAGATTTATTTAAGCTACCCTATTGTTTAATATTTAGAAGAATTACTTCTGATTTCAATCCAATACCGCATCAAGCGCTTAATTAACGGTAAATATATATTTGTTCTAATTTGTGTAGTGGAAGCTGACGTTAAAAATTATTTAGTTTGGTCTATTCAGACCTCACCTATACTATTTTGGGCTCAAAGTAAGTCGCAGCTAAAGTTGAAACTTAATAAATAGTTATATTTTTTTAGATGGTACGTAAGTGTGCTATACCTGGGTGTTTAAGTGTGTATGGGAATAATGTTATATTTAAATCACTACCCAGAGTATCTGCTTTAAGAACAAAATGGTTAAGTAAAATCCAGAAGCAATTTGCTAATTGGCAACCTCCAACGGATTGCCGTGTTTGTGAAGAACACTTTGCTCCTAATATGTGGGAAACGTCAGTCAGAAAATTAAAGCAAAATGCATTCCCCACAATCTTCAAAAATGTGCACTTTTCTTCAGGACTTCATGTTCCGCACACGATTCATCATTTTGAAAGTCCTATTCAAGGAAAAGTAGCTTTATCACCGTTGACTCCAACAGAACTCCAACAAAGTTTTTCCAGCGAAAGAACACTTACCAGTGAGACTTCTTCCGATAATCGTAAAAAACGCATGGAAGAACGAAATCTCTATAAACGAAAATTGCGAAGAATTCAGGTAGCATATTCTGCTTTGAAAAGGCGCCATGCTACTGTTGTTCGTGAAAATTTAAAATTTAAAAAACAGCTTGAGATAGTGACATCCAACCAGTTAAGGTCATTATTTTCGGAAGACCAGGTCCTTGTTTTGGGAAAAAATAAAGCTAAACAATCAGCGCGGTTGAAGTGGAGTAATGAAACAATTCGAAAAAGTCTGAAGATGAAATTTGCGTGTGGTACAAATGGTTATGAACATCTTATTTCAGAAGGTTTTCCTTTTCCATCTGTGAGAACATTGCAAAGGAGACTAGAAAATCTCAAATTTAGTCCTGGCATTATTGAAGATATTTTTCATTTTCTGCAACTGAAAATCAAGACATTTACACCAGAACAAAAAATTTGCATATTAGTTATGGATACAGTTGCAATTATTCCAGGGCAACAATATGACGCTTCAACCAAGTCTATGATTGGTAAAACCACTTTACCCACTAATAAAAAAGAAAATATAATTGCCCCTGAAGGATTGGTATTTATGCTTGGTAAAAATTGCAACATGAATTATATATTAAAGTATAATTTATCGATTTTCAGCTGGCTTGCAGTTTCGCTGGAAACAAATTGTGTGTTATCATTTCACTGGTAGATCTTTTGATCCAAATTCTGTTCTCCAAGTTATCACAACGATAATAAATAAAGCAAACGATATAGGACTAACTATAATAAATATCAGCTCTGATATGGGTGCTGGTAACTTAGGAATCTGGAATTTGTTAAATATTTCTGCTGGAAGAAATACGGCTGTTGCTAATAGAGCAAAATTTAATGGAAACGACGTTTTTGTTAAGGCGGACGCCACACATCTCATAAAGAATTTAAGAACAGCACTATACAGGGTTATTCAAATTCGACCGGCACCATTGGGATCTCGCTTATTATAAGAGATAGAGATTCGTTTAAATTGCGGCAAAGTTGCGGAATTTTATGATTATTAATAATCTGGAATGAAAATTGAAGTAGCTGCTTTTGTTTCGTAAATATGGGCAAAAAACGAAAAAAATCGATTTTTGTTTTTCGACTCTTATTCCTTTATTTACAAAAATTTTAAAAATCTGAAAACACTTTTCCACAGCAACTTTTTCTTCTGGATATTGCTGTCTAATCATATTTGAAATAGCACGTTTCGTTTTTCTGGAACCGTCATCAACTTCATTTTTTTTTAAATAGCGGCGCTCTTTTGTTTTGGCGCCATTGTGGCATTCATTTTTCTGATTTCAAAAATGTATAACACTCTAGCATTCGCTCTTCATTATAATACAAAAATTTGCAAATTAGTAAATTATTTTACTAATAAGGGTAACAGCTGTAAAACAAAAGACGGCGTAACTCTAAAACAAAATAGAAATAGACGCTTCTAGTCGAAACAAAAGCGCAA
>JABXWE010105045.1:0-15378 GCA_014611495.1 Limonius californicus | reverse complement strand
CATAGCCAGAGTTTTCGTATTCGTTACTAGGGAATTCTAATTCATGTTGGTAAAATTCATTTAATTCGTCGTAGTGATTTAATTCTTGATAATGTAAATTTTGCGCTTGATTTTGTTGCTGAAAAAAGTTATTTGGTCTAAAATTATTTTGGAAATTGGGTCTCGGATTGTTTTGGAAATTTGGTCTTGGGGGTGCGGGACCTTGTCTCGCTAATTGCTGAGAAGCAGGGCGTTTTTTTATTGTAGATGCATCCATAGGTTCGGGTTTGTACGTGGGCTGGAAATTCTTTTGTGGTTTAAAAACGTTTTGGCCAGGTTTGCCATAATTTGGTTGAAATCCTGGGAATCTCTGTGGGGGAATATTTGGATTTAATTTGTAAACGGGTGGCTGATAATTTCTAAATTGGGGCTGATTTTGTTGAAAATAGGGTTTTTGTTGATAATGATTGGGATTTTGTTGTATTTGGTAATTAGGCTGTAGTTTATTGTGAATTTGGATTGGATTTTGTTTTAATTGTTGTTGTGGGACTCTAGTATTTAAATTTTGAAAATATCTAATGTCCAATTCTTCTTTAATATAACTTAAAGCACTTTCTAAAGTTTGAGGGGCACGACTCCTGATGAATGAGCCTAATGGTTCATTTAATCCGCTAGTATAAGCCGTAAGTGTTAAATTTTTAGCTTCGGTCAATTTATAATTTTTTATTGCTTGATGTTCATTGCCAAGGGAAATTTTAGAATTTAATATTGCTAGTAGTGATCTACATCTATTAAAATAATCAATTGGGGATTCTCTAACATGTTGTCTAAGCCGGGATATGTCGATTTTTAAATTTAACTCGGATCTCTGGTCACCGAAATTTTCTACAAGGATCGCTTTAAGAGCATCCCATGAATCTATTTGTTGTCCGGTCACTACTTCTAAAGCAGCACCTTTAAGTCGATTTCTTGCAGCAGAAAGTAAAAGCTTGTTAATATATGCTGTTGGGTTTTCTTTTTGCCAAAACTGTAAGAAGATGTCTTCTACAGCTCTTATATATTCTGATAATTCGGAAGGATTTCCTTCGAATTTTGGTATTTCGTTTAAAAGGGATGTGTGGAATCCTGGTGGATAGCCAGCGAATTCGGGTTGTGGTGGATTTGCCATTTCCAAATTTGTTAGTAGGTTTCCGAAAAGATTTATTAATTCGTCGATATCTGAATCCAGCGTATTAATTGGAATAAACGCGGCGTGAAATGACGCACTTTTTAACTTTTATTTAATTTTGTCTAGTTATGTTAGTAATGGCCTATTTCAGGGGTCCTACCCAAAGAACACTAGTAGTCTGGTAATTAAGTATTCGCTATTCGATACACCAGATGTCTCGCTTACGAGCGTTCTTCGTGAACTTATTTACTAAAACGCAATTCTTAATTGTCAAATCGCACAATGGCCTATCTCCTCCTGAGGAAATTAGGATAGTTGAACGTTTTGAGTAATTAAATGCTCTTACAATTAAAATATTATTCTACGTTAGTATTTATTAATATAATATATTTAAATTTAAATTTCACATAAAACTAAAGACACTTGAGACTCACATATGTAGCATATCAGCTGCTGTGGCGTCCAGATGCTTACGTGGGTTGATTGCGATAATCAGCTCCGGGAACCAGTGGTGTACGACCTCGGGTTGTTCGTCCTTCAGCGTAGCGGTGTTTGGTTCCTGGGTGGAAGTCAGCGTTTTCAATGTTCGGAAATGCTTCCTTCCGGGTTGGTTTTTTGGTACAAGACGGAACGGCTTTGTCACTAGGCTGGTATACTTCTCCTGACCCTTCGACGATGCTTGTTCTCCAGGTTACAATTGGAATACGAGATTTGCGACGATGTTAATGGTTCTTAATTTAGGCTTAAGCGTTGAAACACACGTTTATTGATTTTGAATAAACGGCCTAAATCCTACCGACTGCGCCAGTTTTATTTTGTTAACGACAAAAAGGCTTTTTAAAAACAAGATTTATTTTAAAAAGTACAATTATGTCGGAGCTATGTTTATGAGGAGGATCTCAGAACAGAACTGAGAACTTAACTTAAAACTAATCTTAATTACAACTCCTATGACGCTCAAACGAAGCGTAATATAATATACTTTATCTATTACCCATTCAGGGAATTCTAAATACATAACTCACTCATTATATATAACACTAATCTCCATTCGCTGAGTTCTATATTTATCGAAAACCCACTTCCACAGGTGCTGCTATTCCCTATTCCTGCCATAACCCTCTAACACATAAATTATTATCGCTTAGATTTCTCTTCAGGCTCACTTAATGTTTTTAGACACTTGAATTTGGAAACTAATTAAATATTTTTCGAGAAATTGCTGCTATTAGTGATTATCCCTGCCCTCATATTGTTCATCTAAAGCCCACTACTTCCAGCTTACTTCCTTCGTTTGCAGGAATCTTGCAATTCCTCTAGTACTGCAGCAAGGATCTTCGGAGACAGCATTTAGAATCGCTTGTTCTTGGTCAGCGGTGCGTTGAGTTCGAGGTCGCCCTGTATCCTGCCTCATTGGTATTACTCTTCCAGTTTCTCTTATTCTTCGATCTAACCTCGTAAATACATTTCTGGAAGGTTGACGACGATCAGGGAATCTTCTGGAATACTAAGCAGGACAAGCGTTAGCGTTTCCCCCGCAAACTCCAAAAATCATTTGCATATCAGCATATTCTGCAAACGTAAACTCCATACTTATTAATAATTAGTAATGCCAGTAAAGCGTTATTATGACAGATGACCAATTTATTATCTGTCATTGCATCAAGGCACTCTGAAGGATATCACTGTTAATTTGCACTATTGCAAAATGTATTTTTTTACACAAGTAAAAACATTTAGACAAATTAACTAATGTGAAATGATGAAAACTGTTAATTTCTTTTACTTTTAAATGATCAGTGGTAATAAATTATTGTTATTATCACTTAATATAAGCAGCAAGTAACTTGATTTTGAAAAATCAGCTTTCTTTACTGTTACCAATTTTGAACTTTGAAGACTTCATGCAAGTTCAGGAAGCCTTTGCGAGCTTTTTCGCAATAAGAATTTTGCCTTATTTTTGTCCAAGTAATCGCGCTACCTGAAGCTTGCACGCGAGTTTTTACACACCCTGTATGTATGAACTTAGCTTTTGAGTGTTTCCTTGTGTAAATCATTTCTCCATTTCTTACATGAAATACTTTTCACTTTTTCTCTATTTCTTTTTCTTACACAGTAATATTGGCCATACCTAACAAATATAACGTTTTATGTTTACACAAAGCGAGTTTGTTTAGTTAATTATGGCACTTGCTGTGTTTTCTGTAGACCAGATGGTTTGAAGCGGTAGGTATACGAATGTTGTCTTTAATAGAGCTAAGAATGGTTGTAACGTTGACTAAACGTTCAATAATCTCCCATATACGTTTAATATTTTGTTCTAATAATGTTATCTCTTAATCTATGTAGAATAGGGTGGGCCGAAAAAAAATTTTTTTTTTTTTTACGCTATACCGAGAAACACTTGTCTCTAGGATAGGTAATTAAAATGCAACAAAAAAAAATTTTGTACCTAACCCCCAGCTGGCGCATTACACTTGAAATTTTGAAATTTCACGAAAATCACAAGATTTTATAATTTTCTTGAAAGTACCTAAACAGCTGCATATTGGGCTGCTATAGTGAAAATCCTTTATAGTAGAGATATAAAAACACACTAAATTATTGAAAATGTAGTATTGTTTAAATCTGAGGTAGCGCAAAGCGCTTCAATATCGTTAATTTATCGCTTTTTTGAGTGTCCGCCGGCTGTGGCTCGGTATGGCATGTAGCTTGATTGCGCCCACCACTCTTGTGTTTTTAGCTTTATAATGTTGATACAACAAATACCTAAAGGAATAATATAAATAAATAGATAATATATAAATTTATCCATAAGAGTTTATTAATTACAAAATTCATTGTGAAATACCTACAAATTTCCAATTCTCACACTTCAACATTATTTTTGTAACCTTTTAAATCATAGTCCTTTACATAGTTGGAACATTGAAATTACGTTTGCTTGAAAAACTTGGCATTGAAGCTCTTGATAGCAGCGTTGTTCGGATGAAACCATCTCTGTTCTTAGCGCCGACGAGTTTTGAGGAGGCTTCAGTTACCAATTTCACACAGCGCTCCACCGCTTGCGTGTGACACGGGAATTTGGAATTTGTGGAAGTTCCATTCTTTTGCTGTTTTGCCAGTTCAAACCTTAGCCCAAATATCTTCGTCAGATACTCTTCGCAACAAAGGTGGTGGAGAAAGAGCAGTAGTAGTCCAATCAGTAATTTCGTAATATTCTTTTGCCTGGAAGTTGATTTTTGGCGGTTTGAAAGTTCGGATTAGCTTTTTTTTGGAAGCTATGGCCCTTGCTTTTATAATTCTTTTAAACCCCAACTCTCTGATATGCGCCCTTTCATCGACTATCATGCTAAGGAGCAAGTTCTTCGGATGCGCGAAGAACGCATTTCTTTCAATTACCGGATCGATCACCTTAATCAAGTTTTCTGGCAGGAATCTTGAAGATTCTATTAACTCAAAAACATGTTTCGGTCCATCTGTAAGGTACTTACTTTTTTTAATCTTAAACCATACAGGCATGTATGATTTAAGTATGAAACATACCAAAATGTGATGCTCTTCAGAGGGATTGTCAACACTTATGTACAAACGAAGAACTTCTGTTTGCTGTTGTCAGCCATTGGGAATGGGAAAGAGAACCTGGTTCACGAATTGCTAAGTCTTCCGTGCAGGTGTCTGACTTTATAGCAGAACTTATGTCCAGGAGATATTGCTGGTCTTTACTTAAAATTTTCGGATCGATATCTGGAATCTCACATTCAATGCTTTGAAATTTCACAACTGGAAGCTTTTCACATTTTGTAAGTTGTGAGCCAATAGGACCACTAAAAGATTTTGGCCCAGTCGTTTCACCATCCAAAGTTTGAAACAAGTGCCGGAACGGTAATTCATTAAAGTGCAAAAGGCAAACTCCCCACTGCAGTGGTCTTTTAATTTCTTCTTCAATCGTACGTATTACACCAGCTTTCCAACCTGTGTTGGTGACGGTACCATCACATCCAATTACGTCCAGCTCGTCTAACAAAAAATTTGAACTTTTCAAATGATCCAGTAGGGCACTGGCAATCTCTTTTGCACTTCCAGTAGTTGGTGATACATGGCCAACATAAATGGATCCAGGTTCTTTTATAATTGAATAGTGCTCTTCTTTTATTGTTCTTCGAAAACACTTTTGATTTATTTGATCAATTTTCAGAATATTATCCTTTCGGCCATCAAAGTACAGCCCTTGTATTACGTTGGGCTCACTTGTGCTGTCGTCTTGGAGATTTGATCTGTATGAATTTTTTTCCCTTCTTACCTTATTCTTATCTATTATGAGAGAATCGTCCTCTTTCGTTGCAAGACCAAGGTCATGTAGCACACTGGAGGCAATAGCTGCAGTTGCCCTGTCCGACACTCCAAATCGGTCACTGGTCAATGCGGTATTTTTTAATTGTATCCGCATCTGCCACGGCTGTTTGACTGGAGTAGGAATGTAGTTGTCATCGGAAACATCTGGCTCTTCTGTTGAACTTTCGTCCGAACCTACTGTTGGTTTAGTTGAATCCTTAGAACATGAAGGCTGCGAAACTAATGGAATGTTAGACGATACTTGCTGATTTTTTATTTCCTTCCGTTGCAGTCTTTTGGTAATTTTTTTGACTCCTTTTTGTCTAAATTTCCAATTTTTCCTACTCCAAGATTCCTTTGGAGAAACAAGAACTTTAGTTCAAGCGCTGGAATTTTTTTATCTTTTTCACATTTACATGACATCGATAAAGGGCACTCACAGACCTCAGGGACCTTTTTGCAGTTGCAAGAGTATGTTATTTTACATTTGCATGCAGAAACATCAAAGAGTGATAAAGCCTTTTGCTTGAATTCCCCAATTTTCTGTTTGTACTTTTCTTTCTCCTTGTCACGCTTAAAGGACTTCATTAGATTACGGTAGCTATCATGGTATGAATTTATTAGCTGAACAATTCTGTAGGGCGTCACTGTTGGTATTGACGCTTTGTCAAAGACGGCTTTTACTTTTGGGGCGACAATATTAGAAATCTGAGAGAAACTAACAGGCTTGTTACTTTCTAAAGCTAAGATATACTGTTCATGAAAACAGCTCCTAAGAACATCTTGGTAAGTTGGAAGCTTACTCAAAGGCAACTCCCTCGGGCAGCCGAACAACGGACAATCAAAATCACTACGAGTTATTTTTTTGGCAACAGCCATAACGCACGCCAAATTGATCTTAAACTTCACTCAAATAATTATAAACATAATCTGCACCGTGAACTCAGAGCAACTACAGGTCAGTCTAATAGTGTCTGCAAACATAAACTGCCGAGTAACAGAGAACATAACATGGCCGCCGGCGTCCACGTGCGGTACATTGTGGGCGGGGGGAGCCCGGTGGCCGGGTCATCGCCCGAACGCGCAGCCGTCACCCACAGTCGACGCTATAAAGCGTGATTTTCATTTCCATTGCGCTACCTTAGATTTAAAAAATACTACCTTTTCAATAATTTAGTGTGTTTTTATAACTCTACTATAAAGGATTTTCACTATAGCAGCGCAATATGTAGCTGTTTAGGCATTTTCAAAAAATTATAAAATCTTGTGATTTTCGTGAAATTAGGTACAAAATTTTTTTCATTGTTGCATTTTAATTACCTATCCTAGAGACAAGTTTTTTCGGCCCACCCTAATGTAGAAATTTATTGTCTGTCACCTTGTAGTTTACAGTTAAGTTTCTTACCTTTTAATTAGTTAGCCATAGTGCTGTTGCTTTTGTTTCTTGTTTCGGCATATAGATGGCGCTTCAAATTTTTGACATTAAGTTTTTGAAAAAGAAAATTATTTCCGGTTTTTGACATGTCTCGTTAGTGGTGACGAATTGTAATGTATATCTGTTCTCATGTCACCCCTCATTTGGGGTTTTCTCAAATTCAAATTTAATTATGATTGCTAATATGTTCTTTTGACGTTTAATGTAATTATTTTTTATTTATATTTTGACCTGCCGGCGTTTGGGCATTTTGTTTTAAGTTGTCCTAGCATGCTCACGTAAAAAACCTTTGGTTTCCATTTTGATGTTATTTTCAAGTACTTTGTGCTTGGTGTTTTCGGTGAGTTTAATAAATTTTTTCAATATTTATTAAACTCGCCGAAAACACCAAGCACAAATAATATTGTTTTAGAAGTTTAAGTTTGTGTTTTTGTAATTTTTGTAGGTGGGAATCGACATTGGATTTATTATATTTTATTCAATCTATCCCACTATGAGGCCCCTGGACATCAATGAATTTATAATGTATGTCTGGGTTATGATTGCACAGTGCGTTAAAAGACTTCGCTTCTATTACAAATGATGCATATGCATCTATTGTCTTCTGCTTCCATTCTTAAATATACCACAGTTTTTATTTGAATTTTTTGCAGCATAGATTAAAATCAGTACTAAATGTAGAAACATAAAACAATCATACTATTACATGTGTTATACCATTAAATAAATAAATTTCTTGAAAATACTAGAGTAGCTGAAAACTTTCTAAAACCTCACAATCACACACTATTTTACTTTACTTATTAGATTTGTATTCTTGTTCTGGTAAACAAGACATACTAAGAAGGAGTTCTTGTCCATCCCGAGGCACAGAAAATTTATGTAGGTCACAAACCTACTTGGCTAAAACACTTCTGGCAGCTAGTCAAGTAACTGGTGGTGCCTTACCGGACTCGACGAAAACCTCAAATAATACAGTCCTAAATATACTATTTATCTATTACAGTCTTTTGTTATAATTTTATTTTATTTGATAAATTCAATGACCATACATATAGATCTTTTTTTTTCATAGGATTAAACCCCCCATGCAAATACATCGTCGCCATCAATGGATAAATGTATATAAAATTTTTGATAGTATGCAAGAGCGTCATAGTTTATAACTACATTAGCCTTGGTGTCGAACATATGATTCAATGCTTTTTGAAACCGCTTAGCTCGTTCTTTAGTACCATCAACAGAATCATAGATTCTTTTAATTTTACCCAAGAGTGCATGCTGCTTTTTGCGGCTTAGGTTGCTCTTGATTATCGTTGGCTTTTTCTGAAATAATAAGTAGTTTAGATTTTTTAACCTTCGGTAATATTTTCAGAAGTAATAGTAATTAATAGCGTAAGAATTTATTAACAACGTGTTTTCAAAGGTGAATCTCAAATAATAATTAAAATTTGTTTAGCGTTGGTACCACACCAGAATAATACTTGTGTTCGCAGATTTACTTTATTACAGAATTTTGTTAACATAAACGGATTCCGCAACTTTACATGGAACGTGATGTAATGGAATGCAGATTTCTCTATCGGTTGATAGGTAATTGTCAAACCGTGTATTCGGAAGTGAGGATTACTTTTTCGAATGATTTCTATGTTATTTCTAACTTATTCTATGCAACTACACAAACAAAGTTGTTCTAAGAAGTAACACCTTAGTATTTATTGCGGAAGAGCGTCAGCAGAGAAAGAATCATTTATAATAATACTCATACTCATAATAATAATCATTTACAAATACCGTTGCTGATTAACTATAACCAATGTCAAGAAATCGTAAAGGGACTAGGTTGTATGTAGGTGTCAATAAGTTACGACATGCGTTCGTGCATACCCAACTGCGGACCCGTCTACTTGTACACCTTTTTGAAAATAATTTCAATGTCAGAAATACCATACCGGCGGCTATTGAAGTTGTTCAAGGGTTTCTATAGTACAGTTATTGGTTTTGATAGGTATTTTTGCGTTTTGATTGGTTGTGAGTATGTTTTCAAATTATACCAGTGATGTTCCTATTTTAATTAATAATACTTTACCGTGGGTAGTGGTGGAGATTGGTGTCCAGTTACAGAATCAAAGCTGGGAGTTGCTGAGGAGAACTCTATGGTGTCTGCGGCTTCTGCTGAAATACGGTAAAATTCTGAGTTTTATTATGTCTTGGTATATTTAGTAAGTATTGGTATTAATAGAATGATGATTTACATTCACGGTTGTACCACTTTTAAATGATTATAAAAAAATTCAAAACAATTTATACCTTCAGACTGCCTTCTGTGATGTCTACAAACAGCTAAGCCTACACATAAAGATAGTAGCATTAAAGCAGCTTTCATTATGAGATTTATTAAATTTTAGCTGCGGTATTAGAGCACACAGTTTAGGTAGAAGTATTACAATAGTAAATCGTGGTGTGATGATAATTACCCCATAAAACAAATTTAGATTTATTGATTAATAAGACAAAGTAAAAAGACATTGTTTTTTTAAAATACAATTTGTACTTATAATTAATTAGCAAAAAATAAAGTAATAAAGATGAAAATATATGTAGCCTATTATTAAGGGGTTAATTAATGCAGTTGATTATATAACTATTATGAAATACCATTGCTGGTAGTTTATTTTATTAGTAATAATTTAAACACCTTGCTACTGAAAGTAAAATTATCAACTTACAGAATGCAACACTATCGCTGTAAGACGTTTCAGTATTATTGTTTCAGTCTAATAAAAGTTCAGCCCCACAAAGTTAGAGTACGGCAGCTCTTTCGAGTTGTTTTCGGCGAAACAGCAATTTGGTGCAAATGATTGTTCAGCATACCTTGTAATAGTAAAGTTCGGTCGCAGAGCAATAAAATGTTAAAACCATGTTGCTATAGCTTTCAGCATTTGACAGATGCAAGGGAACAAAACGCAAAATAAGAATAAGAAGAGAAAACCTGTTAAAATTATACTACTTTCTGGTGATTAATTTATATTCGGGGCCGGTTGTAATCTAGTAGTTGAAAAATTCTCAGAGTTTTTGTGGTGTTTTAGTTTAGGATTGTATAGGGGGGGACGTGTCTGTTTTGGTACTTTGAGTTTGTTATGGTGCAGATCTAATAACATACTTCAAGATTATATTTGCTTTGTATGCAGTACCAAGGTTAACAAATTTATGGAAGTTACTTAGAATACATACTTACTTAATTACAACATGCAACTTATATAAACACAATCAAAAATGTTTTTATAAAAGTTCCTTAAAGTTATCATTTTTATTTATTTATTTATGTATGAGTTATCGAACAATTTCTGCACAATGTTATCGTATGAATGCCTGAATGCCTCAGATAAGTTCCTTTTTCTGCGAACACAAACAAAATAATTCAAAATTTGTGGTGCCGTGTTGGTTTTACAGAGCCATATCGTTTTGTCTTATACAACCAAGACACATAAATCACTGGAGCAGATTTTATGTTACTTTTCATCGGATGCACGCTTTCTTAATATACAGGGTTGCTCATTACTGCGTCAACGTCCAATATTGGAATTAGTAAAATGATTCGGAAGTTTTTCTTTTTGCAAAGTGATATAGTGGTTCAATGCGCAGAATATAAAACTATTTATAAATATACAAGGTGACTCGATATAACGGAGCATCTTCAAGGTGTTATAATAACATAATTATAATATACCTATATAATAAATATATAGAACCGAACTTTACCATTACAACTTCATTAATATATACGTTAATACCGCACTAATTTGAACGGACGGATAAAATTAAAATCTTTTCTAAGATATTTAAGGAGAACTGACGCTGGATACGATTTTTAAAAATTGGGGCATCACAGAAAACAACGTACTTAGAAATACACACTACCCAAAAATTTAAATATTTAAAAAAAAATCTCTGTAAGTAGTTTTTAAAAATTGTTTAACCTCGGCGGAAGGACCAGAAAATAATAAAAATCCTATTACAAGCTGCCCAAAAATAATTTTTCTAATATTTCAAATATCCGAGATATCAAAGTGATTCATTTTAACACACTCACCCTGTATAAAATCTTCTGAAGGTAAAATTCAGATTAGATACGAGGGGAATTCTACAACGTATATACTTAGTCATGGAACAAAAGAGACACGATAATGTTAATAATTTTATTTTTCAATATAACATCCCCCTATATTAACGCACTTACTCCATGTATCCAGAATTTGGTTTATATCTTCAGTACACAGTTCCTTTCTCTGACTACCGAAGTTATCACCGACGATCTGTTTCAGTTCGTTATCTGAGTAACATCTTCGTACTTTTAAATATTTCTTCAGTTTTCTAAACAGGTAAAGATCAGATGCCATATCTAGGCTGTAAGGTGGGTGATCAACCTCCTGAAATTCCGCTCAACAAACATACACAACATTTCGACCTTTGCGGGTTCGCGCATTGTCATCTAAAAGCAATATGCTATTCTGATGTAAATATTAGGGTTTGTCACAAATGGCGTTCTTAGATGTTTTAGAGTATTGGCATATGTATATATATATATACATATACATGGAAATTTTTCCAGTAAGTGTAGTCTCTCTTGGCATATATTCGATCAACAATAT
Organism: Limonius californicus; assembly: GCA_014611495.1. Lineage (NCBI taxonomy): Eukaryota > Metazoa > Arthropoda > Insecta > Coleoptera > Elateridae > Limonius > Limonius californicus. The sequence goes on along the minus strand of JABXWE010105045.1, from coordinate 3,809 downwards.
TCCCTCCATTTTCCAGAAAACTGTGCCAATTAATTTCCTAGGAAAAGGTTGGATTCGGATTTTCTTAGAAGGTAGAGAACCCTTATGGACCCATTGCATGGATTCTTGTTATGTCTTAGGATTCCAGTAATCAGCCCAAGTTCCGCCACTAGTCACCATTCGTTCCAGAAACACTGACTCCTTCTCTAAACTCAACAAAAGTTCGTCCCAAATTTGTTGGCGGTGCAATTTTTCTTCCGATGTCAGGAGCCTTGGAACCGACCGCGCTGAACTTTATTCAACTCAACTTTCTGGCACATTTCTCCATTAGTCGCATCTGAAAGTCTGCCCGACCTTGAGTCATCTTCAACGGATTCCCGTCCCTAACGCAATTGTTTACATCAATATTTAACCTTATAAGCAGACGGAGCTTCTTCTACGTAGACTGCCGTCATTCTGTTATGGGTAGTTTTTGCCCGTTCCCTTCTTTTGTAAACAATTTTATTATACTTTATTACACTGATTTTTGACAGTGTGTATACACAGGGGGCACTACCTACTAATGCCTCAAATAAGCAAGATATTAAATTGATTTTTCTTAGCCGACTCAATCTGTATACAACCTTACGAAAAGATTAAACATTTGGATTAGATACGAGGGAATCTAGAACTTATCTACCTAGAAATGAAACAGAAGGCACACAAAATGTTAATAATTTTGTTTTTCAATATAACATACACCTATATCAACACTAATTGATTCATCTTTGTTGAAGTTGGTTTATTCCTTCAATACAAAATTCCTTTGGTTGACTACCGAAGTAATCACCGACGGCCTACTTCAGTTCGTTATATCAGTAACATCTTCGTCCTCTTAAATATTCCTTCAGTTTTTAGAACAGGTAAAGATCAGATGTGCCATATCAGTGCTGTAAGGTGGGCGATCAACATTCTGAACCCTACATTTCTCTCAACCAGACACGACCTTTCGAGCCTTGTGGACCCGTGCATTGTCATGCAAAAGCAAGACGATTTTTTTCTGATACAAATGTTTGCGTTTTTCGCAAATGGTGTTTCTTAGATTTTTAAAAGTATTTCCGTAAGTTTCTCCAGTAAGTGTAGTCCCTCTTGGCATACATTTATTCAACAATATTCCTTCCATATCCCCGAAAATTGTGACCCAGCAAAAGGTTGGGTTCCGCATTTCTTAGGAGGCGGAGAACCCTTACCGACCCATGGCATGGATTATTGTTTTGTCTCAGCATCCCAGTAATGAATCCAAGCTTCGTCATCAGTCAGAAGCCTTGGAATTCATCATACTGGCCCCTCAATCAAGCCCAATGCATCGTGTAAAATCGCAATGACGCTTCCCTTAGAAACTCCTAATTATGAAGGCATAGTTTGCAACTTTCAAACGTCGATCCTCGAGCAACATAGCCTCTACTTTCTGACACATTTCTTCATTAGTCGCATCTGCAGATCTGCCCGATCTTGAGTCATCTTCAACGGAATGCCGTCCTTAACGAAATTGTTTACATCAAAATGTAACCTTGTAACAAACCCAACCTTCCTCTTCGTAGATCGCCGTCTTCCTGTCAAGGATACTTTTTAGCTCTTTCCCTTTTTAGGGAAGAATTTTACTTTACCGTAGCCTCAACTTTCTGGTAAGTTTCGCCATTAGTTGCATTTAAAGGTCTGCCCGATCTTGAACCATCTCCCATGGAATGCAATCCCTAACGAAATTGTTTACATCAAAATGTAACCTTGTAACAAACCCAACCTTCCTCTCCGTAGACCGCCGTCTTCCTGTCAAGGATACTTTTTAGCTCTTTCCCTTCTTTGGGAAGAATTTTAATATACCGTAGCCTCAACTTTCTGGCAAGTTTCGCCATTAGTTGCATTTAAAGGTCTGCCCGATTTTGAGCCATCTTTCACGGAATGCCATCCCTAACGAAATTGTTTACATCAAAATGTAACCTTGTAACAAACCCAACCTTCCTTTCCGTAGACCGCCGTCTTCCTGTCAAGGATACTTTTTAGCTCTTTTCCTTTTTTGGGAAGAAATTTACTTTACAGTAGCCTCAACTTTCTGGCAAGTTTCGCCATTAGTTGCATTTAAAGGTATGCCCGATCTTGAGCCATCTTCCACCGAATGCTGTCCTTAACGAAATTGTTTACATCAAAATGTAACTTTGTAACAAACCCAACCTTCCTCTCCGTAGACCGCCGTCTTCCTGTCAAGGATACTTTTTAGCTCTTTCCCTTTTTTGGGAAGAATTTTACTTTACCGTAGCCTCAACTTTCTGGCAAGTTTCGCCATTAGTTGCATTTAAAGGTCTGCCCGATTTTGAGCCATCTTCCACGAAATGCCATCCCTAACGAAATTGTTTACATCAAAATGTAACCTTGTAACAAACCCAACCTTCCTCTCCGTAGACCGCCGTCTTCCTGTCAAGGATACTTTTTAGCTCTTTCCCTTTTTTGGGAAGAATTTTACTTTATCGTAGCCTCAACTTTCTGACAAGTTTCGCTATTAGTTGCATTTAAAGGTCTGCCCGATTTTGAGCCATCTTCCACGGAATGCCATCCCTAACGAAATTGTTTACATCAAAATGTACCCTTGTAACAAACCCAACCTTCCTTTCCGTAGACCGCCGTCTTCCTGTCAAGGATACTTTTTTGCTCTTTCCCTTTTTTGAGAAGAAATTTACTTTACCGTAGCCTCAACTTTCTGGCAAGTTTCGCCATTAGTTGAATTTAAAGGTCTGCCCGATTTTGAGCCATCTTCCACGGAATGCCATCCCTAACGAAATTGTTTACATCAAAATGTAACCTTGTAACAAACCCAACCTTCCTCTCCGTAGACCGCCGTCTTCCTGTCAAGGATACTTTTTAGCTCTTTCCCTTTTTTGGGAAGAATTTTACTTTACCGTAGCCTCAACTTTCTGGCAAGTTTCGCCATTAGTTGCATTTAAAGGTCTGCCCGATTTTGAGCCATCTTCCACGGAATGCCATCCCTAACGAAATTGTTTACATCAAAATGTAACCTTGTAACAAACCCAACCTTCCTCTCCGTAGACCGCCGTCTTCCTGTCAAGGATACTTTTTAGCTCTTTCCCTTTTTTGGGAAGAATTTTACTTTACCGTAGCCTCAACTTTCTGGCAAGTTTCGCCATTAGTTGCATTTAAAGGTCTGCCCGATTTTGAGCCATCTTCCACGGAATGCCATCCCTAACGAAATTGTTTACATCAAAATGTAACCTTGTAACAAACCCAACCTTCCTCTCCGTAGACCGCCGTCTTCCTGTCAAGGATACTTTTTAGCTCTTTTCCTTTTTTGGGAAGAAATTTACTTTACCGTAGCCTCAACTTTCTGGCAAGTTTCGCCATTAGTTGCATTTAAAGGTATGCCCGATCTTGAGCCATCTTCCACCGAATGCTGTCCTTAACGAAATTGTTTACATCAAAATGTAACTTTGTAACAAACCCAACCTCCCTCTCCGTAGACCGCCGTCTTCCTGTCAAGGATACTTTTTAGCTCTTTCCCTTTTTTGGGAAGAATTTTACTTTACCGTAGCCTCAACTTTCTGGCATGTTTCGCCATTAGTTGAATTTAAAGGTCTGTCCGATTTTGAGCCATCTTCCACGGAATGCCATCCCTAACGAAATTGTTTACATCAAAATGTAACCCTGTAACAAACCCAACCTTCCTCTCCGTAGACTGCCGTCTTCCTGTGAAGGATACTTTTTAGCTCTTTCCCTTTTTTGGGAAGAATTTTACTTTACCGTAGCCTCAACTTTCTGGCAAGTTTCGCCATTAGTTGCATTTA
>JABXWE010105040.1:0-11221 GCA_014611495.1 Limonius californicus | reverse complement strand
AGCCTCCACTTATCCACTCCTGGATGTAGGCCTCTCCCATGTCTTTCCACATCTTTCTATCTTGCGCAATTTGAAACCATTCCCTTCCTGCTACCTTCTTGATGTCCTCTAACCACCTTTTTTGCGGTCTTCCTACACTTCGTTTGGTTATTCTAGGTCGCCACTGTACAATTTTATTTGTCCATCTTGTTTGCTGTTGCCTTGCCACGTGTCCTACCCATCCCCACTTGAGGGTCGCTATGTGCTGAATTACATCTGTAATTTTTGTTTTTCTCCTAATCTCTTCATTTCGTATTCTATCCCTCAAGCTGATTCCAAGTATAGCTCGCTCCATTGCTCTTTGTGTAGTTCTTAGTCGGTTCGCGCTTTTTTGCGTGATTGTCATAGTTTCCAGGCCATACGTCGCTACGGGTAGGATGCACGTATCGTATACTTTCCGCCTCAGATTTATAGGGATTTTGGAGTTCTTTAATATGTAACCCAATTTTCCAAAAGCTGCCCAACTTAATCTGATCCTTCTAGTTATTTCGGCCGTTTGATTTTCCTTTCCTAATTTGATGGTGTGTCCAAGATATATATACTCGTCGACTGTTTCGATTATTTGGTTTTCTAGAGTGATTTGTACTTCGACCGGGCTCATAATCTTTGTTTTGCTTAGATTCATTTCCAGACCTACCGTTTTTGATTCTTGGTTTAGCTGCTCTAGCATATTGGTTAATTCCTCAATATCGCTGCTTATAAGTATGATATCGTCCGCAAATCGCAAGTGATTCAGAAATGAGCCGTCGATGTTTATGCCTTTGCTTTCCCAGGACAATTTTTTAAATATATCTCCCAATGCCAAGGTAAACAGTTTTGGAGAAATCGTATCTCCTTGGCGAACGCCCGTTATCAGTAATCAGGTCGTCGTCTATTCTTACTTGTAGTGTTGCTGTTTCGTATATGTACTTCAGCAGGTTGGAATACCTTGAGTCAATTCGGGCTCCATCCATTGCTGTAAGAATGGCCCATATTTCAATGGAATCGAATGCTTTCCGGTAGTCAATGAATGCCAACGTTGTATTCAGTGCATTTTTCTATTAGAGATCTTATCGCCTGTAAATGATCTATTGTGCTAAACTCCCTTCGAAAACCCGTCAAATTTATTTGTTAATCTGTTTGTAATTATTTTTGTTAATAGCTTGTAGAGATGCGATAACAAACTTATGGGTCGATAATTTTCGATGCAATTAGCCTAAGAGTAAATATTATAAACTAATTATATTTTCATTAGTTTCCAAGTTGGACTTCAATTATTGACATGTTGAAGGACATGTCTACAAAGGTAATCGTCAGCCAAATTATGTTAGTTAGTTCAAGTTCCTACTGAAGATTGCAGCCGAAATACGTATTTAGGTATTATAAATATCGTGGTGATAAGGGGTTTTCCAAGGCTTAATTATTTTCCTCTTTAACTTAATGTAACACCACGGTAAAACACCACGACAAGGACACTTGTCTTATTGGACAAGGAAACGTTTCTTATTGTACTTCAATTTTTGACTCAGGAGTCACATATCCTATAGCACAGCAAATAATTATTTAATTGGACTAGTGCTATAGAATATAGGCTGAATAGCGAATTAGTTTATCTTTCTAACTTTTGCCGAGAAAGCTTTCTCGCTATTTAGGTCTATGTATTTTAGCAAGATAATTTAATTAATTAGTCCAATACAAGCAAAAATTTCATATTTGTATTTTTTATATTTGTTATTCATTCGAAGCACTCTTTATTTAAGTAAGGACCTTTTTTAATTCGATTTCTACGAATCCTCAAAAATTCTACATATGTTTTAGTGGATCTTGAAAAAGTCAACCAAATCAAATTAAAATTGCTTGAATTAATTTCTATTTTATAGAAACCAGAAGGCAAGTATTTCTGCGAAATAACAAACTTTTAAGTATAATCTGTCTGTATAAATAACTAAAACACCAAGGATTCGTTAGCAAAAGCATACAATAATTAGAAACGGTGGATGTACAAGTGCACCAATTATTTCAGGACATAATAAGAAACTTTGTTGAGTTACAACGAATCTGCTTTTGAAGGAAAACCAACAAGCCAGAGGGTACACCATTAAAATGCATTCTCTAATTTAATGCAGAAGTTCTACAAGTAATGGGCAAAAAATGCAGGTCTTACAACAACAAAGTCAATGATGTTGCCAAAGACGACGTGTTGTGAAGTTGCTCAATGCAACAACGCTTGCGATTATGCTTTAAAGGAAACCGAGGCGCATTACCTCATTAACAACCAATTAAAAATTCCCACTCATTTAAAACTTCTTAGGTGATAATCCCCATAAAAGAGGAAGTCGTTGAACAGTGGACCATATCCTTTAAAGAGTTAGAGAGATGACAAAGACTCGTATTAAAAGGGGATTAAGTTAGAATTTTAAGTGAATTCTAGTGTTCAACATTCCTTAATGAGCAAATAGAAAAAGTTTAGGATTCCATTTGTCGTTCCCAGAATTTTAATCTAGATCTGAATTTGAAATAGTTTTAATTGCTTAATAGTTTCTGTCTCCGAAGAAAATTACCATTTCTGATGGAGCGCAAAAAGAGTATGATGTGAGCAATTTCAAATATCAAACAGCGGCATTTCTTTCTTTTAATTATGATATGTAAGAAGTATTGTTACACAATGTTTCAAACTTGTCAAAGATTTAATTGGTCTGAGATTGACAACGTCGATAACTAAACTACTTCGTCATCGATCCTCGTTTTTGCCTACACGATTTCTTCTTAGATTACATATTACATGTTTTTTTAAAGGTAATACCACTAATTAATAAAATTTATTACGCTAACGCGGTAACTCTGTTACGCAGCCGCGATTTCAACAAAAATTTAACACCTATTCGCGCAGTTTAATGGGTACAATTTTTCATTACGTTTCTGTACGAAGTTACTCAATTAGCGATGTCTCAAAATATTTCACTTCCCCTTTGTTGGAATCGAATAGAAATACTTCTTCGGTGAAATCATGATATTATTGTTATTATTTAAATTACTGTGTGAAATTGCTATATAATATACTAATAAAAACAAGCAATAAGATCCTTGCAAGAAATTATTTATTAGGAATCCTAGCACCGGTCAATTCCGTGCGTGAAATTGATTGAATCGAACTCCAAATTTAATATCAACAAACTACTACAGTCACTTCCGTGAGCGAGCCGTTTTAAATTAATTTGTCGGATTGTACGTAGCAAATCGTAATAATAATAACAAATAAATTGAAAGGATTAATCCACCGTATTTTTATTGATATTAAATTAAAATATCTTAATGTAAAGTAAAAAATATTTCTGTGGTAATATCTAATTGTAAATAAAACCGTGAAAAGAAACAAGTTACTCCGCATCTATATTAATTACTAGTTTTCCATTGTATAAACCACCAAATTGTAAACAATTTATTACAACAATGCTATTATTAAACGTAAGATGACGAATCCAATCTTCAGCATAAGGTCTCTGTGCAAATCAGTTTTCTGAAAGCCCTGTCTCACCCAGTTTTATATAGATTGCTATGGTTGTACTGCAGTGACAGGAATGATCTGTGAATGGACATAAACTGCTTGGAATATCGCACTATTTTCGAGATCTGCGCTCTCGTAGGAAATCTTTCAGTAAATGCAAATTTTAAAAGGTTTTGTTGGTGTGTAGCTAAATTATTCACAATTGAAAAAACTCGGATATTCTATTCTCTATTTTGACGATAAATAGGTGATTCTAGAAATTATAAAAATAAACACAGTCACTACATATGTGGTATCTTATTTCTGCGGAATTCCGGTTTTTGGCAACCAGCCGAGTGTGCTAGCGGTTCTGAATTAATTTTTTTAATTAAAATTCTACACCAGCCATTATCTTTTTCCACTATTAGCGAAATATGTATGCGGGCCACTTCCAACAACAGGAACCGCCTTTCGCCATTTTAACTATACCTCCTATTTCCTTTCTAGATCACCCAATGAATTAATAAGCTTCAAAGAGCCTTCAACAGTATGTTAACCCTTTGAATTACGGCCTTGGAGTAAAATCATTATTATTTAACATAGCCCAATAATCTTCCTATTTCTTTTAACATGAACATCAAAACTTAAAGTAAAATTCTTTTTATTTACAAGGTGTTACATCGCAACTAGCCTCAAAAACTAGCCAGCAATAAAATTAACTAAATTGTTATGTTAAGAATTAACCCACTAGTGTCCTCTCAGTTCTATCTTGCAACACTTTTTTTGTGTGCTACCACTTCACTTTTGTTCTGCTTTTTTCACTAACACTTTCACCTCTCTTTACGTCTCAAATGGCAACGTTTACGTGGTGATAAACCCTGGTCTCATACTTCTGGGCAAGGTCCTTTATTTCCTCCCTCTCGGTTTTTATCCCCAGATCCCTGTGGATATCACTTTTTGTAGCACTTCGTTTTGGAAATGTTGAATTTGTTTGATGTTAGTTTTGTCGACACAGCCGTATTTCCGTACTGGTTTTAAAACTTGCTTGCTATAGAAGTAGCTTGTTATCTATAGAAAGTTGTGAGTTTCCTCCCAATAGCCAATACGTTTTCCTATATTTTATATTTAGTTCTTCTCTTTTCCTCTTTATATGCTCTTTCCGTCGTATTTTGGCATCCAAGATACTTAGCTGTAGTAACATGCGGAATGATGCTGTTATTAAGTGTCACTGGCATGTAATCATCCTTTTTGGTCATGAAGTTGATATGCACTGACTTGCGTTTTCTTAGTTTTATTCTCCATCGTTTTGTCCATCTCTTAACCTGGTTTGTGGCTTGTTGTAATGATTCTACCGTTTCTTCAGTTTCTTCGCCTACAGCGAGTATTGCAGTGTCGTCTGCCAAGTTGCTATTGGTACCTTATTGGTTGACGGGATGTCGTTGGTGTACAATAGATATAGTATTGGCCCCAGTACACTGCCTTGTGGTACCCCTGTCTTAATTTCATATAAGTAGGAGTATTCCTCTTCTTGCTTAATCCTGAATAGTCTGTTTGCAGTGAAAGACTTCAGAAGTTCAACCCTTTTCAGTTCTTAGTAGTTTCACCTGGGTTATCGGTTTTTTTGATTTTTTTGGTTGTTTTCCATATCGAATAGTTATTGTTTTTGTGGTTTGTCAGATTCTTAAGGTAGGTGTTTACCGATTCGTTTTTTATTTCCTGCATTTCGGTTTCGGTTTTGGAGACGGTTTAGTTTGGTTTTACCTATTAGGGCTTTGGTGTGTTGCCTTTTTCTCCTGGCTCTTCTTTTTTCAGCAATTAGCTTCTTTATTTCCTTGGGGTAATTGTTGCCTGTTGTTTTTGTCTTGATTTCTGGAGTGCTGCTCCAAGCAGCTCGTTGAATATCCACTACAAGTTTTTCAACTTCGTGGTCCAATTGTTCCTTATATCTCAACTGAACTCTGCTTTTAGCTATTCTTGAAAAGGTTTTCAATCGGTGTTTGTTCGTCAGTATTGGGTTACATTGTTTGGTAATTATGTTTTCTCTTAATGTTAGAATTATTGAAGAGTGGTCGAAGCTCAAATCAAAGTTCTCTTCGATGTTGATAGAGTTTGGTGATACTTACCTGAAGATGAAGAAAACAATTAGGTCTGCTATTTTGTTTTGATCTGGTGGCCAGTAGATGGGATTTCCCGTAAAGTGGTAGTTACAATTCCTTTCCTTTGTAGCTTCATGCAATTCTTTTCCTCTAGTTGTAGTCAGTCTTGAACCTCAAATTAGATTTTTAGCGTTGATGTCTCATCCAAGTGTTCTCCTAAGCATTGTAGCAAGCTTAAACAGTCTCTATTTTTCAGGTTATGATTTGGTGGGCAGTAGATTGCTGAAACTGTAATCTTTTGTCCTCCTGCTTTGACATTTATAGCTGTAGCTTGTATTTGTTCCATTTTATATTTGGTTTCCTCGTAGTGCGTTACGTTTTCTTTGACTATCACCCCGCTTCCTCCCCTAGCAGTGTTTTGTGGATGTATAGTGTGGTACGTTTTATATCCTTTAAATTGAATATAAATTGTTTTGTTAAATGTGTCTCTGATATAAGACGTATATCTATTTTTTGCATATCCAGGAATACTTATAGCTCGTTTTGGTGTTGCTGAATACCGTTGGCATTCGAGGCAGCTACTCTTATATAGTAGTAAGTAGTAGCTGGTTTGTCGAAACTTCTATTTTCCGTCAACTTTTCTCCTTTCCTTTAGGCTTTGGTAGTGCTGGGAATGCTTTTGGGTCCCATATGCATGGTGTCTGTTTTCTCTCTTCCTTTCTTTTGTGTTTCTTTGATTGTTTTAAGTTGCTTCGTTTCTTATTTTTTGCATCCTTTTGGCTTCTTCGTATCCTCGGTAGCTGGCTGGGTGGGCTTTACCATAGTTGACACATTTTGGTCTGCTGTTTTCATTCATTTTGCATTGTTTTGTGTGGGGTTTTCCGGCACATTTCTTGCATCTTGATTCTCTGTTGCAGAATCTTTGAGTGTCCATAAGTTTGGCATTTCTTGCATTGAGAGACTAGTTTTGATTTATTTAGAGGTTCCATTTCACGTTGAATATATGTTTCGTTTCTGAAGCACAAATAATAATAAAAACAATAGCTATTTGTGTATTAAGAGCGCAAAATGATATATTGTCGATTGAAAGAGACAGTTGCCGCGCGACGAAGGAGCGCGGCAATCTCTTGAAATCGACAATGAATTTGCGCTCGAATTACACACAAGATTTTTTCTACAATCGAGAGTTCACATATTTCCAAAAATTTATTTAATTTGAGGAATGAAAATTAAAAGTACAGTTCTTACAATATTTTATGACAATTCCAGACGATGAAGAAAGTCTAGATGAGTTTGAAATTGTATGTTCCGCCATTGTTACTGATTCAACAATTTGCACTTTAGATGATTCACCTTTACCCAAGATTTTCTGTGCCGTTTCAATTTTATTATTAATGCTTTCTTCAATGTATCCCTCGGCTGTAGAAGAACTTTTCCAACCTCCATGACGTTTCAGTTGGATGATATCACCTCCTCCATTAATTAGAAGAGTAGCTGACGTGCGACGAAAACTGTGACCTGTATATAATTTATAATCTGATAAATTCAAATACTGGGCGATTTCCAATTATATTCATTCCCACCACTTGTTTAGAGCATTTTCCGTTACAATATCGTAGAAATAGACGATATGGGGTGTCGTAATCTGATGGTCTCAACGCAACATACCTTCTGTAGAATGATAAAAAATCAAGTTCTTCACTATTAGTAACAGTAAAGACACGACTTTTTCTTGTTTTTGAGTCAGGAATTTTTACTTTTAATAGCGAATCTTTGTCTTCAATGTCTTCTATGGTCATTTTCACAAGTTCATCTCGTCTACATGCACCGAAAACTCCCATAATTAATACTACCTGTCAATAAAATAGCTTATTAATATTTACAGAGTAATGAGTAGTGTTATTTACCTTTTTCATTAAAAATATTTCATCTGGCGCTTCATAGAGGAATTTGAACAATTCTTCTTTGGTGAAAGTTCTTGATTTTTTTGGTTTGTATCCTACAGATTGGCGTTTTAGGTAGGCGATTAACTTCGTATATTGGCTGATGTCAATATTGTTTCTTACAGTTAATACAGATCGTAGCATTGAGTACACCGACCAAAGTGTAGCAGAATTCATAGTTTTAGCTTTTTCGCTAAAGTAAGCCATCATTACGTTTTCAGTGTACCTTCTAACTTTCCTTGAATTACACCATGTGATGAAGAGTTCGTACTGCTTTTCATACTTCCCCGCGACTTTTCTGGCAATAGGTTTAAAGTCGCGACTTTAGCGGCGCTTGCAATTTCAGGTGGTGTACATGAAAAATCACTACAATCATTTTCTTCTTCCATTTTTGCTGCTTCACGCTCACATACGATTATTATTTAGGAAATTTTTCACTCAAATGGAAGATGTCATTTACTTGTTGACATTGGATACTCTGAGCAATGCGTATTTGATTTATAGTTAATAATTGGGAGAGCGAGCGTTTTTTTTATTTAGTCGCTTATAAGCGACAAAGTGACATTCATCGAAAAAGATGACGTTTGCGTTGTCAAATACGAGCGCAAATGCCTACTTTGGATATCGATTGTAGAAAAAATAATTATTTTATTCTCTATTTGAACGATAAATAGGCGACTCTAGAAACTATACAAATATAGACACAGTAACCACATATGTATGTGGTATTTTATTTCAGCAGAATTCCGGTTTTTGACAACCATTCGAGTGTGCTAGGGGTTCTGAATTAAATTTTTTAATTAAAATTCTACAGCTATAATATTATTCCACTATTAGAGAAATATGTATATGCGGTCCACTTGCAACAACAGGAACCGCCCTCCGCCATTTTAACTATACCTCCTATTTCCTTTCTAGACCACCCAATGAATTAATGAGCTTCAAAGAGCCTTCAACAGCATGTTAACCCTTTGAATTACGGCCTTGGAGTAAAATCATTATTATTTAACATAGTCCAATAATCTTTCTATTTCCTTTAACACGAACATCAAAACTTAAAGTAACTGCTCTACTAACGCAGTGCTGAACACCCTCTGTACAAAACAGGGGACTCGAAATCTAATCAGAAACTCGCTTGCATAGTCTTTACGTTAGTATATGAATAACAATTCTTGCTAACCCAAAAGAATTCCCGTTAGACCACGCACATCATTTGAATAAAATGATCATTAGTGAAATGATATGCATTTGAAAAATTACCAGTGGAGTCTATACACGAGAGAGGATATTAACACCTCGGATGTTTATTTTGTACAACATTATTAATTATAAATATGCAATGTAGGTTGGCTGTTAATAGTTTCTCCAGTTAACACTTCTGATTTTATGTCTTTAAAATCAGATAGCAACATTATTGTTTTGCATAAAAGTTTGTTGGTTTTATGTTTATGATACGCGTTTTCGTTTTCATTTACTTCAGAGAGAGTTTCCTAGTGGGAAATCTATTTTAGTTTACTTTACGCTTACGCTGTTTCAGATATCAACAAAAGTTTAATAATTAACACAATTTAACTCACTATTTTGATGGCTACAAATGTTTTGTTTAATTTTAAAATGATTCATTGCCTGCTGTACGCTTAATCGAATTGCAAAGCCTAAAACAGTGATAATTATATTTTCTAAATCACAAAGCGTGAGGGAATTTGCATTTTGCATACCTTACAATGGGTGGCAAAGCGAAAACAATCAGATATTTAATGCCGTTGTTTGCTTTTCATTGAAATCACATAATCGGAAATCCGGGGAGCGATTAATTTCCGTGTCATAAAAATTCACGAGACCTAAATGAGAAGAATAGCAATTGCATAAAATTGCAATAATTTTATTGTCATAAACACGACTGCAATTTAAATAACGCTTACGTTCCTAGATTTTAAATATAAAATTACGAGGGCTGTTCATAAAATTTTAGAAATTTCAGTGTACTGTATCTATTTTCAACGTATTTTAAAGGTAATTTACTTACATATTCTAGCGCAGCGCCAGTTTTTTCATACCAGATTAAAAAAAGCACTCTTGGTACTTTATCACCTTTAGGTAATAATATTTAACACCTCTAAGGTTTTTTACCATATCCCGGAAGGGCGAAAGGGATAATTCGTTGGTTTCACGTTCCACTGGGCACCGGCCTCTTCTCTACCACATGCTTCTTAGCGTTACAGTAGAAACGAATATCTACAGCTTTACGTCAATCCAAACGATATAAATCTTAGATAAGATTTTTGGCATTAAGATCACGCGGTTCCAACCGAGGTGGGTTATTATATATGGCAGTTTACAGCATAAGAATTTTGGTAATGCTGGAAAATCGAACCCAAGCTATATAATCGACGTTTTACCCAGAAAGCGAGCGCTGTATCAACTAAGCTATCACCAAACATCATTTTTGTACCGCTAGCTTCATTTGTCCAGATAATGCTTCTTTATAGTACTTTTCAGTGATAGTTCTGCTGCAAGAAAGATAATCTATTGGAATGATTTTTCATAGTACCACCAAGTACTCGCTATTACCGGCAGCACTATTTTGACTGTGCTTTTACTTTCGGGTTTGGAATATGAAAATTGAGGTTCATCTACTGTAGGATTTTGTTTAAAAGCTCTTCCTGATCAAGTCAAATACTGGACAAAGTATAAATACCGCGGAACTACTACACCAATCAGACCTAAACAGATTTTAAACAAAATTGGAAAAGGAAGAACAATTCCAACTCCTAAATTCTACTCCATGGAAAAGCGAAAGGACAAGGAAAATAAACAGACTATATTTTAGAGTGTTAGCCAAAGTACTATATAACGTTGAGAGATGTGGACAGCGGATAAAACACAGAGAGGAAGAGGAAATATAAAGAAAATAATTGCATAATCTCCAGATTGTAGAGACTATGAAATTAAAGGATAAGGGAAGTAGGATCAATGGAAGTAGGAAGCTTAATAACAGATGCAATAACAGAAAACGGTTTGCTTTAAGTAGTACAATGAAAGTGGATTTAAGCCAATCATTAAAGATAGTTCTACTATCGTTTCTATCAAACCATTTTAATAATTCTGCTTTCTATTTGAGCCAGTTGCAATTCTACTGGCGTATTTCTCTTCGTCTCTGCTAACATTTAGTCCAGTATTTGCGTATTTTATATTAGATTCGTTTTTCCTAAAGGCTTCAATAGCTTATGTACCTTGAAAGTATCATATCTTGCTTGTAGTTCTTCTAGCTCGCTGCACCTTTCCGCCATCCATGTTTCTATTGCTTCCTACATCTTGTGTTTATTAATCCTATCCAGTTCTTTATATTTCTCTAAATCCTTCTTTTTGAGTTGCTTCCTTTGGTTCTTGGCTCCTTAGTCATCAATTTCCTCCATTGCTGTAGTTTATCTGTCTTCAATTTCTATATTGTTAATATTAACATCTTCTGGTTGCCTTCATCTTTCGTAAAGGGTGGTAAATACAGTTGTGTATTTGCGCAACTCCAGAGTGTTCTAACTTTCTTAACCCTATTTGAGTCATATGTTTGTTCGCTGACACGTTTTTAGGTTTAATATCGTCCCAGTCTCCAGTTTCTTGAACATGTTAGTTCTACCAAGTCTCTTGCTTTCATTCCTTCCTCTATATTCCCCCCCCCCCCC
>JABXWE010105036.1:0-17400 GCA_014611495.1 Limonius californicus | reverse complement strand
GGGCTGTCCGTACCGCTAGGCCGTCGCGCGGTCTAACTAGTACCGATCGCTATTGCTACCGAGGTAAAATTTTCTAAGTCCCTGGAAATTATATTTTGTATGGCATAAAAAATCGATTTTTGTATTTTCGCGGAGAAAGATTCTTTGGCGCAAACAAATAACAACCGTTAGAATAAAAAAAATATTTTTCTAAAAAAGAGGGGGAGGGGGCCGGTGCGCTTACATATATCCACGAGTGTAATATTTCTTTGCATATTCATATGCTCCATTACGTACTGAGCGATTCAGTGAAAACCCCAGCTTCCTATCTTTTTTCGTTTATTAATTAAAGGAGTTTGAAATTTCAAACTTCCAAGCTTCGTAGAAGGCGCCACAGGAAAATTACGGAGTTCTTCAAAAAACATATCGATAGCCCCTTGCGAGGTCTATCGACATATGAAGTTTAAAAAATTCCTTGGAGCAGTTTTTGAGAAATAATTTTTTGAAAATTTCCAAAATTTTGAAAATTCGTAATTTAGGCCCCTTATAATTTTTCAAAAAACTTTTTATATCACCTCAATTTACCCTTCATATACTATTCAGAAAATAAAATCATTTGAATCGATTCATCCGTTTTCGAGTAATTGGGCGTTAAACTCAAAATTTTCAAAAAATCATAGCGCCCTTCATTTTAAAGCTAGCGAGTTCGGCAAAAAACTAGCAGATTTGTCTTATGACCCTCTATCGTTATCGTTATATAAAAGTTTCAAAATTGTAATCACGAAAAAAGTGATACCAAAAAAACATGCGTAACTTCCGCTTCCGGTTTCGGATTTTTTGAAAAGCTTATTTTTTCGATGAATTTTCGATACACCCCCGCATTCCAAAGCGCATCAAAATCCGAGCAATACTTTCGGCTGTAGGAGCGTCACATACGTACATACGTACGTACATACGTACATACGTACATACGTACATACCCACCCACAGACAGACATTTTTTAAAAACCACTTTTTTGGGTTCCTAGAGACCCAAAACGGATATTTCCGTTAAAATCTCGATTTCGAAAATTTTCATGAATTCAATACTTACCCTATACCTATAAGGTATGGGAAAGTAATACCCTATACCTATAAGGTATGGGAAAGTAAAAATGAAGGCAATCAGCTTGTTTACATTATAGGTTACGCTATTCGCATTTTCAAGCTAAAGAGTCGCCACCACGGTGGAAAAATCGGAACTACTAAAACGGTGATCGGTAGTTCGTGGTTTGCTTGCAGTTGTATATTTTTCATAGTTTTTTTAACTTAAATTGTTTAAAATCGTTTAAAATGAACAAGTTTAATAGCAATAAGATGTGTTCAGTTCCACAGTGCAGTAATAGGAAACATGGAACTATTATTTCGTTTCATAGTTTTCCATCTACTAAAACTTCAAGAAGCAATGGCAAGTTGCATTGAAAATTGGCAAACCAATTACAAATAATATGTATGTGTGTAGCGAACATTTTACAGAAGAATGTTTTTTCTTTTTTGGTGAGTACCCACATTTATTTTGTAGTAATAAAATTCTTTAAATTATACTAAAATAGAACATAACCTAATCAAAGTGTTACACCAGTCTTGACGCCAATACTTGATTCTTCATATTGGCTGCTATTACTGGTTTACTAGGTTGTATTTTTTTTTACATGGCAGAACTCGGTAGCGGGCTGGGGCTCATACATCGCTTGTGCATTATCTTCCATCTTGCCCCATTGTTGCATTATGTCGGTGCAGCTCAAGTTTTCTAAATTCTCCACTGGTGTCCTAAAAACACATACATAAGATTTTTAAACTTGCTAGTCAACAAAGAAAAAACTCACAAACTTACCTATTCAAATACATGCAAACTTCCCCGAACCTGCCTTGCATGTACAAGATGTACTAATTGTTCGACTATCAGCGTCTTTTAAAATTTTTATGCGTATTTCGTAAGGTTGGGCCTTCATACTCGAGGTTTGTAAACACAGCGCCAAAATGTCACGAACTTGCTGCGTGTTTTGTACAAGACCACATTCTAAAATGTGTTTTGCCCTTAATAAAGCGCTGCCCTCAATATAAGGCCTTTTATAATCGCCTACTAGCTCCATAACTTCTTCCATTTCAATGCAAGGTTCAAACATTTTGCCAATATTGTTGTTTAAACAGGAAAATCAAAAAGAAACACGAAGACACACTTAAACCACTTACGCTTTTCAATGCTGATCACCGTTTGGCGGCCATGATAGAAAATTTAAAGCGCCCTCTATAGTTTGTCGAAAACGCGAATAACTCAACCTTTTAGCTTTCGCCAATTCACGTTTTCTTGTATTCGATTTTCTAGCTCTACTTCCTGTGCTACCATCTTTTACCGATATATCCATATCACCTATGTCCACTGATTAACGTTCAAATCAATGAGGCAATCAACACAACACCAAACACGCGAACAAAAATATTACGCAACAGTAGTGCACTTCAATCAGTCTCGATGACATACAGTTTGCTATAATGTCAGATTTCAAAGCACTCTGTAAACACATGCTGAACATCACTGCCATCTAGTAAGAAGCAGTAAAATTAATATACATATAAAGCAATGACAGAACACTGCCGCATATAGCTAAGGATTTATCACGTTTTGCTCGAGTTCGATTTTGCTTTTGGATTTAACCCGTTATGCTTGATTTGCTAGTTTTTAAACGAGAATTGCACTAGGATTTAACGCGTTTGGCTCGATTCTGACATCGCCATTGGATTTATCTCAGCCTAAATATATAAAATCTGCATCAGACTCCCAAAGTGTCAAAAATGGATTTAACGCGTTTTGCATGCTTGCTCCTCAATTAATGCCACTTTACGTTTTTCCCTGCCCATGTTTTTTCAAATTTTAGTAACCTCTCTTCAAAAATCTTACTGGTCATCCACGCCTTTTTATTGGAATCGTAATCAACTTCCAGCGATTTTACTCCTTTAAAACATCGAGGATTTTTACTTTTGCCTATTACAAGAAGCTTCATTTTTTCAGTGCCTGTCATATTGGCCACAATCATGACCGTAATTCGTTCTTTACTGTTTTTACCTCCAAAACACTTATCGATTTTAAAAGCCAATGTTCTGTTCGGTATATACTTAAAAAATAAACCAGTTTCATCGGCGTTAAAAATGTCTTTAGGATCATATCTATCCAAAACCTTTTTTAACGCCGATTGCAACCATTCTGTGCATTTTTCATCACTTACAGTAGCACTTTCGCCGCTAATAATTTTTTCGCTAATTTTATGCCGTTGCTTAAACTTGTCTAACCATCCATTGAGGTACGTTTACACCTGACATTTGTGGCCTATTGCACGAAGACAAAATAGAACCAAGCGTTTCTTGTGTTTGATCAGCTGATTAAATGAAATTTATTAGGAAATTTATTTTTGAACTTTTTAAAACATTTGGAATTTATAAGTTCAACTAATTTTAGGGAACTCAGATTTTCAAAACGAACGTGCAGAATCTTTCCTGCACATCTTGACAATTAAGGTAGGTCGCCCAATTAACGCCCACCTAAGGGTTTTTCATTTAATATTTCACAAAGGTTACCAGTGGAATATAAACTATCATTATTTTAAATCAAACATGTATTTCTTATAATAAATCTACTTTCGTGTATCAAAAATGCTAAATTTGTTCATTTAGGTTAAAGAAAAAAAAACTATGTCAATGGGCGTTATTAAGCACCATTGAGCCAAATAACGCCCAACTAAAATAATCAAAGAAATAGCATCAAATGAAACAAATCACAGCAATCAAACATTTCCATTACATACAATCAGTTGCAGCCTCCAGGACAATTAAAATACATATCTTCCTTATCCATACCCACACACAGTTCATGATACCAAACTTCATACAGCTGACATTGGCACGTCTTCTATTTTATTTTGTTCAGATGCTTGACAGTACCAGTCATCGTCTTTAGAGTTGTTCTTAACTTTTTCTTTTGTTAAACTACTTTTCTGTTTGGTATGTGTACTATTTTTTTTTCGAAAACAAGTCTCTTGTTAGCTGTTGTGCTTTGTAGTTAATTGCTTTTTTTCGAGGACCTGTTTTTTTTTAATTGCGGTGACGGCAAAAATTGCTGTAAAGGTGACTTGGTGGATGCACTTGCAACACAGTGCACGGTATCCATCCTTGTTTCTGCAGACATACTATTGGTAGAATCCTTCAACACTGATAAAGATATGTTATCGTCAGAATCAGAAGCCGTATCTGTAGTGATAGCGTGCACTACCTCTGCATTAGCTTCTGATTCTATAATGGTAGCTGAAGGCACAGGGGACAATGGTATCATGGTTTCAGGCTCTGTCACTTCTGTGAGAGCCGGCGGTCGTTTGTTTTTATCCATAATTAAGTATCTTAAACAAAGGAAACACAAATACATACATTATTTCACGTGATCTTAATAACGCCCACTACTCGTGTAATATGGGCGTTACTGGGCACAACTCCACTATATGCGCGCACATTTGTGCTAGATAATTTACCAAATACAATGACTTTTTATTAAAATTATGAAATATAAACACATTTAGTTATTTTGAAGTTAATAAATATAGAGTTTAAGCACAACTTTGTAAATAACTTACCTTTCAACTTATTACGTAATAATAACGAGCTGGCAACGTGACAAATGACTACACATCCCGCCCTCTCCTAACTCCCGCGCTCAACGGTTTTTAGCATTTATGTGTTTCTACATACTGTCAGGTGGGCGTATGTAGGAACCGGGCGTTATTTGGGCGACCTACCTTACAGTGCTTTAAAAAAAAAACTGGCCATATGGTTTTACAGGTTAATTTCTATACTTTCTATAAGACACATTTAAAGTTAAAATTTTATAACTATTTTTGCAGTAACTTAGAATATCTCGTGTTCGTTGATAGTAGAGCGATGTGTTTAAGATAGGCTACGATGTAGTATTATTAATTTTTCTACTACTGTTAGCTGAAATTGTTCTGTTGAAATTCGTTTACTCTTTGTCTCATAGGCGCCGGGTTTTATAATTCCTGGGGGGGGGGGCGATGCGTTCATACACTACCAGACATATTGATTTATGTAAATTGCAGAAAAATATTTGTTTATTAAAAACGTTTTATATATATATATATGTATGTATAAAGTATGCTAATAAAGTAACAAAAAACCTGAACATGACACTAATATTTAAAGTAACAAACAGAAATGTCTTAATAATTTACTCTACAAAGAATCTGCTTCGTCTAACTTATGTCTTGGCAACAAATGAATTTACAATATTACTTATATCCAGGCTTAGGATAAATATGCACTTAGAAGTTGGAAAATATGCAAGCAAATATGCACGTAAAATAGCGTAAATATGCACTTAAATATGCTCTTAAAAAATTATTGTCGTTATAGTAAAAACAAAAAGTAAGAGTCAGATAGATACAAGAAATATTTTTTATTAACTAACATGCAAACACATACATTTATAAAAAGAAACAAATTATCACAATTACCTATATATTTAATTAAATTAATAATTTAATAAAAATAAGAATAACAGTAGTACCTAGTTAATTAATGTTAAGATAAAAACAGGAATCAGAATTTAAATGCTACTATTACATTTAATAATTACATGGTGTAATAAATGTTCAAAGGTAAATTTACACCTGTTATCTGCAAGTATATTTTTGTATTCAGAAAACACTCTTTCGACATCGCACGAAACCATAGGAGCAAATTCTAACTTAATTATATCTGCAAGTTTTAAATTAACAAGACTGTCATCAATTGTTGCCTTATCTTCTAACACGTCACTAATATTTTTGAGCTGGCGATAGCCACTGTTCTTTGAAAGTACTGATTTTAACTTTACGATGAAACCCTTTTTCTTTAGCACACTCAAAGCACGAACTACTTCTTCTACTGTTTCGATGTTTGTTTTTATAGGAGTTCCTCTTCATTGTAATTTGCAAATAACAGATGAAATGCAAGTAAATTTGCTTGCAATAAAAATTAATTCCTCGCGGACTCCTTTCTTCATTAGAATGCATTGCGCATCTTCAATGCTTTGAGCTTCCTCGCTATCAAATTCATTCACAACGGTTTGTATAGTTTCAAAGTTTTCAGCGTAGTATTTGGCAGCTTCGATCCATGTTCCCCATCTTGTGATTACAGGTACAGGAGGAAGTGGTAGATTGTTGTAAAATTCTCTAAATTTTTGCTGACGGCTGGGTGCTTTCAAAAATACTTTTTTTTCACAGTGGATATTAAAGCATTCACGTCAGGATAAAGGGAGCGAACTAATTCTGCAACTCTGTGCAATCCATGAGCCATACAGGTAACATGTATCATTTTGGGGTACAAAACTTTCAGGCCGGTCATAGCTTTGTACATGGGGCTGCATCCGTACATACCACTACCACCTGTTCATAAAGAATTCCTGATGGCCACAAAAGACTTAACGAATCGTTAAAAAACGCCGCAATTGTGAAATGGTTTGTATGGTCCAACACTTTCATCGTCAGTAAATACGATTTATTTTTTTCTTCCCTTAACCCCAAAACGCCAAACACAAAATTTTCAACGGCTCTGTTTTCCACATCGGTTGTCTCATCAAAGTGAAACCCAAATATATTGAGTCTTTCACCTTCGCCCGCATTTGGTTTAATGTAGCAGTATACAATTCAGGAACGTATTTTTTTCTTGACGTTGACTCATCTGGTATATCTCTTTTCATGTACGTCTCGAAAAATTCGGTAAGTGTTGGGATTTGTAACTTGGCCATAGGTATATCGGCAGATATAAAGGCTTTACACAAATCATAATTAAATTCGGAATGTTTTGGCGCTGGCTTTGGCATTGCACTTATCAATAATTGCTGCTGTTTATTAGCAGTTTTTCTATTTTTATTGCTAAGATGTTTTCTTGTTTGCATATGCTGAGTAATTTGAAATTTCTTTGTAGCCGATATTGTAATTTCACAACATTTGCAAAATAGCACAGCACCATCGGTGGAAAAGTCTGGAAAATCACGCACAAACTGGTTCATAACTACACTTAAAGACCTTTTTTCTTTTCCCATTCTAAATTTTAACACTTTCACTTTACTGTTTTAATATTTCAATGTAATGGTTCGATGAATATTAGAGAACTAAGGATTTTACTATAGAATAAAAGTTAAGTAGTTAGCAAGAAAAGAAGGGTTGTTAGATATTTCCCAGAACATCCTTTTTCCGTAAGTAGTTTGAGGTAGGTATTTAATTTAACAAAGGCTAGGTTCCGCAAAAGATACTTTTACCTGGCTTGCAAATTATTAGAAAGTGATGTAATCTGTAAGCCTCTCTTACTTAGTCATTCTAAGAATCTTTGAATTATTTTTAAATGTTTTTAAGGGGTTTTAGATGTAAAACAAGTATAAGTTTTACGCCGCCTACTTTGAAAGTAGCTAAAAAATTGAAAATTGCCATTTTATGCAAACTGAAAACAAATTTTCTATAAATATGAAATATTAGTTAGAAATTGTCAGAATATGCATTTATTGTATAAAATGTTAAAAATATGCATTTGCAATTATCCTAAGCCTGCTTATATCTATGTTTTGGTTTCTATGAATATGAAGTAAGCCAAATCATTAAGCCTTTTTTGAGACATGGTTGACCTCAGATATGTTTTTAACCTTCGTAAAGCCGAAAAAGACCGCTCTGCGGTACAAGAAGATGCAGGAATAGTTAATGCTACTCTTACAAAATTTAATATATTCTGGCAAAAGATCGCGTATTACATGTGCACCATCTGAATTTCTCAAAAACTCGAGAATTTCACCCATGTTAGTTACACTTACGTTTTTGATTTGCAAATGTCCAAAAACATATCGTGATGTAAAGTTAGTTTTTCCTTGTCACAGTCGGGGCCGTAAAATAGAACAATTTCTTCTGCATCGATGTTTCTTTTTCTTCTATGTCTAATATATCCGCACATTCTGCAGTGTCTTTCCATAATGTATCAAAGCCATTGTCACGTTTAGATTTAATGCTATCTATTAAATTTTCTATTAGAAATTGAACGTCTCTATAACAAAGTGATTTTTTTAAAGAATCTAATACACATGTTCGGTTCTTTCAAAAAGTAATATCATCGTCTTTATCAAAAAGAGTGTTTCAAATTTTTGGTAGCTTTTTAAAAATCCACTAGCTTTCCCTCCAGCTTCACTGCGGGCTTTAGATAGCTCATCAAGAATTGATAGCAAAGAGTCAAAATTCTGTTCAACAGTCTGAAGAGATTTGATACGCAAACACCACCTTGTTGGACAAAAAGGTCTTAACGATGATGTGTGGATTTCACTTTCACAATCATTAATACGTTTTACATTTGTAAAAGCGACCAAATGTTTTCGACTACTTTTAACAAATGAAATCAATTCCCGTAAAACTACTAAAAAGTCTCGCACTTTTGCGTTATTTTGCATCGAATCCTGTACTGCCAAATTTAGGCCGTGTTCTCACCAAAAGCAACTGGCAACGGCAACGCAACTGCAATGCGACCGCAACTTCAGTTGAGTTGCTCTTGTGTACTTACTGAAATCAACTGTTTTGAAGTCCTCGTCAGATGAAAATATATAAATTATATAATTTCTCCTCAGGCTTTTTCTTTGATGTGTATAAGATGGCTTTGTCAAATCATATAAACGTATGTGTGCTTTAACAAGGGCCACAAAATTCAAGATTTTGCTGTCTGGTCCGCCATGACCCAGCAGTTCTTGGCAACTGTAGACCGCAACTGGCGACGGCGACGCGGTATGCAGCGCTGCCGGCAACCATTTAGCAACTGGTTGCGTTGCAGTTGAGTTTCCTTTTAGTAGGTGGAAACACGTGTATTTTAACATTAGCGCCGAGTCGCGTTACGCTTGCATTGCGATCGCCGGTTGCTTTTGGTGAGAACACGGCCTGAAAGTATGAGCCGCGCAATGGAAAAATATAGCTCTCGGTTCCAATTCCACAATTCTACTTTGTAGACCAGTAACATGCCCACTTACGTTTGCTGCACCATCATAACTACCCGCGACAGTTTTGTATACCGTAAACTGGGGTTACTTTGCTCCAGCGGAAAATTCAAAGTTTGCTTTAAAAAAATGAAAACACATAGATAAAAGTATAATTTTCGCGCAAAACACAAAGAAAGGCTTTAGTAATGTAGCTGTAGTATTATTTAATCCACAAACAAACGGTAAATATATTATTTTTTTTGCTGAAAATCGGAGCAAAGTTTACCATAGGCCGGGGTTACTTTGCGCCGGGGTTTAAATCTCCATGTAATGCATGACTTTGAACGTCTGGAGCAAAGTAGTACTGCTCTCTAATAAAGATTTCTCCATCTGTCATATCTACCTCTATATAAAAATTAAATAAGATGGTATTTTGCATTTTTAATGTCGAAAAACAAGACCTACATCTTAAAATAGCTAAAAATTAGCAACATATTCTTAAAATTATAAATATACTCAAACAAAAAATAGTTTATTAAAAAAAGAAGTTGTTCAGCTCAGGAACTGCAAAAAATCCTCTTTTGGAAACTTGTTTAGGTGGCTTTATGGCACCCAGAACGTCAGACCAGGAGTAGGTCATTTCGTCACGCGTTGTGGGCCATTTCCACATTTTTAAAGCCTTGGCCATGGCATTAATGGTGACTTCGTTGTCGTTAAACTCCATAATTTCGCCAGGATACAACTCTCCTTCGTAGGAAAAAACTACGAAACGTCCTATTTCTCGGACAACGTTAGCAAACTGAAAAACTGTGTTCTTTGTTGGCTTGCCTTCCACATAATCCATAAACTCTCTTTCTTTTTGTTGCTCCTCAAGTAGCTCATGCAAATCAATATCATCATCTGAGTTGTCATTCAAATAAGGTTCCTTTTCATGCCTAGAGGAAGTAGTAGGTTCATCCTCCAGCATCTCTTCATTTGCTACGACCTCGTTAACCATCTCGTCATCGCTCAATGTATTTTCAGGGCAATCGCTTTTTCCTGCTGGAATGTTAATTTTTTTTCTCCGGTTCTGGATTTTTGTGGAATCTGATTTTTTAGCTTCGAGGCTCTGCAGGAACACAGATTGAATGTCGTCTTCTTTGCAGGAAGATCTTGGTAAGCGGTTTAAAAGTTCTTCCACATTTAAAGGAACTATGCCACATTTCCGAAAGCCGGCTTTTAAATTGTCTTTTACATGGGGTGCAATAATATCCATCATCTTCGACAGTAGCGGTGGGAAGTTCTGCTTCTGTATGTTTGTATTGCGAATACCATCTTCTGTATCTTTCCAGTCACTTAAAACTTTTCGCCACGCTATTTTTAGTGGCCGGAAGAATGCCACATCAAGAGGCTGTGTCAGATGTGTGCTGTTGGGCGGCAAACAGATTAGGGATATTTCATGTTGGCGGCACATTTGCACCGCATGCATAGTTAAATGGGAAGAGAGATTGTCACATAGCAATACTTTTTTCCCTTCCAATTTTCTTAATCGTGGTAGCATTTGTTTTTCAAGCCAATCTGTGAATATTGCTGCGTTGAACCATCCAGAACTGCTAGAATTATAACGGCATCCTTTCGGTCCATTTTCAGCCCATGTGGTCCACATTTTGGTCGCTCGGTAAATTACATACGGTGGAAGGAGTTCTCCAGCCGCGTTACCAGAAAACATGACAGATATTGATGTTTTTGAGGTATTTCGGATCATTTCCGGATATTTGGACCCTTTTTTGACGAGAACCTTTTTTTTCCCCGGATCGTCGGTAAGATTGGTCTCGTCAAAGTTCCATATGTTTGTAGCAGGAACATCAATTAGCTCTTTGGCCAAATTTTCAATAAATGTTCTTAGCATAGGCTCGTTAACTGCCGCTCGTGTTCGTTTAACATTTTAAGCAAAACGTCGTGAAAGTGCAGGGTGTCTGGCAATAAAGGATTTTATCCAGTCGTTACCAGGTAAGTTATTGTGAAATATTTTTACTGTCCTTCCACATCGGCTCAAATAGTTTTTTATTATATGCCTCAATTCCCGTTCGTTTACAGGGAACCCGTATTCGCCCAAAGAAATTATACAATTAGCAAACTGGCTTTCTTCGTCACAGGTAAATGTGGGTTGTTTCCCTGGTTTCCTAGTGTGTCTGTCTTTTAATTTATTGAGAATAGTACGTCTTGGAATGTTATATTTTTTTTCGGCTTTTCTATGTGATATTTTTCCACTCCTAATTTCATTTAAACATTCGTCTAATGTTTCTTTCGTATAGTCGGCATATTTTCTTGAACCCAATTCCCTTTGGTAATTTCTCGGCATTTCTTCAACAAACCAAAAACTCTTGTAGCCGGCGAGGAAAAAAGAATAATAAAAAGTGGGTATACTTTGCTCCGGAGCAAAGTAACCCCAAAAGTGTAACATTTTGTAGGTTAAGAACAAGAAATACTTTTTTTTTCTTTCTAATGAACTATGTAAACAAATTTTAAGTGCAGAACACCTACAGAGTACTACAAAACTAATGTCCAAATACTTACTTGTAAATCAAGAACAATAACTTCTACAGACATCAAATTTTAACGGTAAAGAAACACGTGAATTTCAACTGACAACTAAATCACGCTCTTATCACTACTCTAAAAGCGCGGGAAAGCAAGCCGGCGGCGTAAGACATAGTTTTATAGGCAAATTTTAATACAGCGCTGGGTGTTTGGTGTTATCTTGGTATAGTTCCTGTGTAGAATCATATTTAACTCTTTTTGACAGTGGGGCAAAGTAACACCCTGAGGCGCAAAGTAACCCCAGTTTACGGTACTTAAATCAAATCGTTGCAGGACATCTTGCACAATTTTTAGAAGAGTGCTTGAAGTTGTCAAAGACGTTTCATAAAAGACCAAAAAAGTTTCCTCGACTTCAAATCAATTATTTACATAACGAAAACAGATACTAACCTGTTCTTTCGTAGATATATCGGCAGTTTCGTCTGTAATGATAGAAAAAAAACGCGCACTTTTAATATCTGTTAACAAGTTATTTAGCACGACACTGGACAACAAAGATAAAATATCATTTAAAATGTCGTGCGACAACCACTTAAATTTACTCCTCTGAAGCCATATCTTTAACACAGGGACGTCTTCAGAACGCAGTAAAAGGAGCTGCCTTATATTGGCTACATCGTCTGTGTGACCACGTATTGCTAAGCCTTGTTGGGCCAAGAACTCTAGCGAAGAAATAATTTTGGACAAAGCTTGCCGCGCATCTTGTATTTCTTTTAGTTTAATGTGTGACAAAGTGCTTGCTACGTTTACTCCTTTATCTATTGCGGTATTTGAAACCACTGCTGAGCGATGAACACTAGATTTTTCATGTATTTTAAATTTTTCAATAGATATTTTCCAGTTACTAAAACCGCTTTCAACAAATGCTTTAATTGAATCTTTTTCACTTGCACTCATCGATGATGAAACTAGCATTTTATTTTTCCATGCATTTTTACACAACGAACAAAAAACGTTTCCTTCTTTCTATTCAATTCATTTAAAGGTTTTTTTCCAGTGGCCTTGAAATGTTCTTCTACTCCCACTTGCACTGCTGTTACTACTTTTATCAGTGGTACTCGAAGCACTGTCCAGTTTTTGAATTTCATCGTCTGAACCATTCAATTTAGACGAATTTGTATCTGGTGCACCGGAACTAGATGCTTTTGGTAATTTTATTACAAATTTATCCATTTTTATTATAACGTTAACGACAACAAAAGAAATTCCATTCCAAACAAACATATATTAATACAATATTGTAGCGAGCGCGGCGCACAAATAGATTATTTACCAATATTATCGTAAGTCAAGCGCTAAGAACAGATGAAAGGAATTCCGAAAAATGGAGAAAACAAAGAAGTGCTTTTACCTGCAAGTTAGAACATGGAAACATAGTACCGGTACGGAACAAGGCGTAAATGAGCTAGAAGCGACAGTAGGCCGCGGCACCTTTGATGTTCTGGTTGCCGATCACGTGACTGCCGCCGTTACTTTGGCGTTAGAATTGTCGCGAATGGCTCTAAATTTGAAATGTATATTTGCCATGAAATAATGCCACTGAAGTGAATCTAGGTAAAAATACCCCGGAAAAAATACCCCCGGAAAAAATACCCCCCGGAAAAAATACCCCTGGAAAAAATAATCCCTGGAAAAAATACCCCCGTTCAAAATACTTTAGTATTTTCATTTTATATTGTCTTGTGATAATCCTACACTAGCAACAAGATTTGACAAAAAAAGCTTCCAAACATGTTTTTATTTTATTATTTTACTTGTACATTTGAAAACTACAAATTATATACTGAAGCAATAGTGACGCACACTTACACTTATACGGTTTTTATAGTTCTTATGTTGTGCCTTATTGCGGTTAAAAAGTTTTCTAAGTCTCTGGTGTCCGTTGAATACTCCTCACATAGCGCCTTTAAACGAGTTTGCAGTACTTCATAGACTGGCCGTTTTTTCTTTGGTGGAAGCCTTCCAATAAGTCGTTGTTGAATTTTGGTCCTGTCGCAAGGTTTTTGCAAAAAGTCATTAGTGTAGGGATTATTTACAAATATCCTGATAGCTATCCATGCAAGTACTTGGGTATTTGGTATAATTAGAAGAAACTAATCCTAATCCTTGACGCGAAGACAAGGAAGGAAATGGTAAGGACATTATTTTTACTGGTGTTAGAATTTTATTATATTTTTTGATAGTTCAAGTTCGGAATGTAAGATTTATAGCCGCACGCACCCATCCACAGACAAGCAGTTTTTCTGAATCATTTTTTGGGGTTCCTGCAGGTTCAAATTATCAAAAATTTAGAACAAATTTGGGGACCTTGACGTAGAGGTAGCTAATTAGGTATGAGTGGGTATTTTTTCCGGGGGTATTTTTGCCAGGGGGTATTTTTTCCGGGGGTATTTTTTCCGGGGTATTTTTTCAGGGGACATTTTTTCCGTCACCCCACTGAAGTATATATATTCACTTATATATGGGTAAAACAAACAAAGTTATTTTAACCCTGCAGGAGTCGCGGTTATACTGAAACACGAGTGGTCGCTGCGGACACACTCCGCATGGCAAATAAAAGATAATTTAGGGGCTACAAACAGAAGTCATATGCCAGTTTATTTTTTATTTATTACAAAACAATGAAATATTTATTTATTAAAAAGAAACTTTAGAACTAATTGTACAATATTAACATTTAACTTAGGATTTTGGAATTATACATTTGTAACTAACTATTTTAATAGAAGTGAAAAAAAATTAATTCTGCCATGCACTCTCACGGCATTCGTTATAAATAATGGTTGAATGTTCTAAACACAAAGAAATTTTACATTTGACACAGTAATATCTAGTTGGTCGGTTTTTCTCTCTGTCGCACTTTGCACAGCTTCCTCGTCGTTCCGGAGTCGGTTCTGCATGATCAGGAACTTGAATTTTCAAAATTTCCTGAATACGAACTTTTATGGTATTCGGAATGTTGCTAATCGTAATGCGAGTTCTCATTTGTTGGGACAGTAGTGAAAAAGCTATATTTTCTCTTCTGGGAATATCACTTTGGAAGTTATATGAATTGAATATACAATATGAGTTTATACCACCTACGTTTAGCATTGAGTAGAAAATTACCAATGGCCACCTTTGTGTAGTTCTGGCACAATTATAAACAGCACAAAGTTTGTCTACCATATACACGCCACCTTTTGTTGCGTTATACATCATTATCATTTTTGGTTTACCCGTTTCTTTATCCAAATCATCACCATAGTGCATACTTGCGACCAGTAAAACATTTTTTTTTGCTTTGGAATGTATGAAACCAATGAGCAATTTTTACGGAAAGCAAACATTGATGTCTTTTCTGGACATTTCGATGGGTTACTGAATTGAAGAGGAAGCTCCCTCTTATTTCTCCTGATTGTTCCCAATATTGTCAGCCTAAAGTTGGTTTTTAAATTATTAATCAGGTCTATACTTGTGAACCAGTTATCAATGGTAATATTTCTACCAGTTCTCCGAATGGGTCCTGAGAGCCTTTCTACTACTTTGCCAGGGGAGTATGAATTTCAAATGGCCCAGGTGGTTGTTTCCCAACATAAACCTCTAAATTACATGTATAATAAGTTTTGGAGTCACAAAGGGCAAATATCTTTATCCGGTATTTATTGGGCTTGCTTGGAATATATTGGCGAAACCCACAACGTCCCCTGAACGCCTCCAGGTTTTCGTCCACTGTAACATACTTAGATGCTATGCATTCTTGCATTTATTAACAAAAGTATCAAAAATTTATCGAATGGCTGCAAGCTTTTCAACTACTTTTCGTTCTTCACGAGTTTCATCGTCATCAAATCTGCCATGTCTTAGAAGAAATTTGTATCTTGAGATTGAAAGGGTTAATAAAAATTTCCACACCAGTTCCATTTGTTTTCCATAACTCTTCTAACTTCGTGCGAGCACATTTTTTAACTCCAACAAGATAAATTAGTCCAATTAGCGCTTTCAGCTCTACAATATTGGTACTTAGGGCATCGCGATCACGACAATAATTGCCTCTAACTAACTGAATTCTCTTGTTGGTGTTCTCAACAACAACATCCAACATGTCATCAGGAAAGACATAGTTCCATATATCAATTGGATTTATCAAACCTCTTGTAGCAGCTTTTGGACCAGACAAATGGGTTACAATATTGTCTGACCGGGTTCTAACATTTTTGGGTGGTACATGTTTTTCCCATTTAGTAATTTTGTCTTTTCCCAAAAAA
This sequence comes from Limonius californicus, assembly GCA_014611495.1. Classification (NCBI taxonomy): domain Eukaryota; kingdom Metazoa; phylum Arthropoda; class Insecta; order Coleoptera; family Elateridae; genus Limonius; species Limonius californicus. The sequence goes on along the minus strand of JABXWE010105036.1, from coordinate 1,572 downwards.
ATGTAAAGATGTCTCGTCTGATTCGTACTTGTCGTCAGTAATTTCTTGCTCCGTATCTGTATCCAAATCTTCTTTAGTTTCTTTGTCATCTTCATTTTTTTCTGGCTCATCATCAAAAACAACAGTTTTATCGTCTTGGTCAGATTCTAAACACTCTTCCATTAAACGCGGAAGGCGCTTCTGCTGTTTCTCATACTCTACCATAGAAACTAAAAATTTTTAAAGTCATTTATAAGTTGAAATTACTAAAAAACTTACAGTAACTTACCTCTGTTTATAATCAAATCAAGTTTAAAATAAGACTATTTTAAAAATGCCGGTGGTCGCTGCGGACTCTCACTCCGCAATTAATAATCATTCACACAGATGTGCACCCACTAACTTGTTATTTGGCACTGATAATAAGATACTGTTCCCCGAGAAATACTGATAGCGGCAAGACATAAAGAATAGGGATTGCCTAATAATGGCTGATACTTCTTGCATGCGGAGTGACAGTCAGCGCGCGACCTCTGAAAGGTTAATATACATGTATTTTGATAATTCATTAGAACAGCAATTAATTTATGACAACAAAACAATACAATCATTTTCTTACTTAAGGAAGCATACTATGAATCTTATACTAATATAAAAATATTGACTCAATTTATAAATTTTGAATAATTATCAATTTTCTGTTTTTATTATTGCGGATATCTCTGTTTAAATATTTTAAGAGATAAAATATTCGTAAAGGAACGAACAAACTTATTAGATAAGTCACTTCTTTTCGCAAGGGTGCACAAAAGAACGTAGTTTCAAAATATTAAACATATTCTGGCTAATATGAGGACTTACTATTAATTTACTTATGTTTTCAACAAACTCATTTTCAAAGTCATTAATAAACCTTCGAAACGATTCTTGGGGCATTTTTAAATTTCCAAAAAGATCATTATTTTTATTGGTATATGCTTTAAAGTAAGAAAAGAAATTATCTTGTTTGAGATTGATCGGTTCTTTTGAAAATTCATTTCAAATTTGGCAGGAGTGAATTTCTAAACATTTTTAAATTAAATAACCACAAACATAATTTAAGGCATTTTGGAGGGGTATGTTGCTGCGGCAATCCGTGATGTTTACTACCAATGCCTTGGCAGAATAAGAATTATCTTGAGATATTTCATGTTTGCTTGTTTCACTCGATACATGAATATGATTTAAAGTCATCATCAGAGAGTCAAAATCATCTAAACAATTTGCGGTTTCCAAATGTTGGAAGAAATGCAGACAGTAAAGTTTCTTAAAAGTCCACACGAACTGTATAGGTGTTGGGTTAAATGCACTTCCATTTTGTTGCCGAACTGTGCAAAAGTAATTTTCCAGACAATACTGATTCAACCGTCGAGTCAATAGATAATTAAAATTTTTCGTCTTGAGATACTCCCATAGTTGCAAGACAGAAGCTATTGTAATTTGCAAACTCTGTAAACATTTTACAGTGTTTGTCATATCTTCACCCAACTTCGATACGAAAGTTATTATACTTAAAAAATCACGCGTCTCTTTTAAAAAAATTAATTTGGTAAT